>JACEFZ010015267.1:0-72513 GCA_014155875.1 Cepaea nemoralis | reverse complement strand
TGTTTGGCAAAAATGTCTGGTAATAATTGAAGAAATTCTGTGAAAGAATGTGATAGCAAATCTATAGTGAAAGAGTGTGACTGCAAATCTCTGGTGAACAAAAAAAAATGTGACAGCAAATCTTTGGTGAAAGAGTGTAACTGCAAATCTCTGGTGAACAAAACAAATGTGACAGCAAATTTTTGGTGAAAGAGTGTGACTGCATATCTCTGGAGGAAAACTGGGACAGAAAATGTCTAGTGAAAGAATATGACAGCAAATGTTTGACGGAATAATGTAGCAGCAAGTTACTGGTAACATAATGTGACATAAATGTCTGATAACAGAAATGTCAGCAAAATTCTGGCAATTTGACATGAACGCAAATTCTGGTAACAGAAGGTGAAAGCAGATGTCTGGTGACAGAATGTGACAGTAAATGTCTGGTGGCAGAATTTGGCAACACATGTCTGGTAATAAGATATGAAACGAAATGTCTAGTGACAGTATTTGAGAGCAGATTTTCTGATGACAGAATATGACAGCAACAGTCTGGTGACAGAATGTGACATCAACGGTCTTGTGACAGAATGTGACAGTAAATGTCTGGTGATAGAATGTGACAGTAAATGTCTGGTGACAGAATGTGACAACAACGGTCTGGTGACAGAATGTGACATCAACGGTCTGGTGACAGAATGTGACAGCAACAGTCTGGTGACGGGAATGTGATAGCAACAGTCTGGTGACAGAATGTGACAGCAACAGTCTGGTGACGGGAATGTGATAGCAACAGTCTGGTGACAAAATGTGACAGCAAAAGTCTGGTGACAGAATGTGACAGTAACGGTCTGGTGACAGAATGTGACATCAGATATCCAGTGACGCGACTTACGGAGTGCAGCAGACATGTGGATGGCCACCATGCCCAGGATAAAGCAAACGATGAGTGCGGCGTTCATGGTTGCGGCTGTAGTGAAGTTTGGCGGTCTGGATGTGGTGACAATAGGAGGGTTGGATGTCTGCGCCTCACTGTAGTCTGACTTATATATGCCGTCCCGCGGCTGCAGACATGTCGCTTGCTGCAGGTGTCAGTGCCATTCCCCCACATAACTAGCTACTTGTGTTGGAGAATTGGCCGGCTGGTAACTACCTCAAGTGTTTGGTCAACATTTGTTGAGTTGCGGTTGTTGCTTGTATACCAAGTACACACTAACATACAGCCACGGCAGCTGCAGGGCAGTATTTGCCACACTCCATGTCGAGTCCTTGTACCTGGCGCTCGTGTGTTCGGCTAGGTTATCAGCACTTACGTTAATGGCTGTTTGGTGGGTGGGTGATTGACTGCCTTCTCTGGTGGAGGGTGTTGGTTCGAGCTGTAGGGTCGTAGGTATGACGTTGCAGACACAAACATACAGGTTGACTCAGGGACAGACAATAATGCTCATACAATGACAGACAGACAGAATGACAAACGGACAGACAGATAGATAAACATATAGATAGTTTGCCCAGTTCTCCAGTCTTCTGTCTACTCAATCTGTCCTCCACTCTACTGTTTACTCAGTCAGTCCTCCATTCTTTTGTCTACTCGGTCTTCCACTCTTCTGTCTACTCAGTCGGTTCTCTTCTCTTCTGTCCTCTTAGTCAGTCCCCCACTCTTCTGTCTACTCAGTCAGTCCTTCACTCTTCTGTCTACTCCAGTGTTTCCCAACCTTTTTTGTGCTATGCCCCACCTAAGCCTTTCTAAAATTCTTATGCCCCCCCCCCTTCCTCAAAATATACATTATTTTTAATATTCAAAAATTGAAATGTTCACTAAAGAAACTTGAATGATAGGTTTTAGGATGAAATCACTGGGAATTTATTGAGCAAACACAGTAAGTACATTTTCAAAACATATATGGAGAACTGAAATTCGAGTACAAAATAATTTTAATGAAATATTTTTCTATATTATTTTAATTATTAGTAATTATTTATTATTTAAATTTAGTGAGATTCTTGCGCTTGATGCTTGCTGCAAAGAGATCTTATGTCAGGTTCCAATTTAGTTAACTTCAGTCTCAAGTCTCCCCGTTTTGTTATATCCAGCCGATTTCTTCCATTTTCAAATTGCCCCCCTTAACAATCGAATTGCCCCCCTGTGGGACGTGGGCCCCACGTTGGGAAACACTGGTCTACTCAGTCAGTCACCCCACCCCCCCCCCCCCTCCTCTCTTCTGTCTACTCAGTCACTCCACTTTACTTTTCTGTCTACTCAGTCAGTCCTCCACTTTTCTGTCTACTCAGTCAGTCCTCCACTCTTCTGCCTACTCAGTCAACCGTACACTTTTCTGTCTACTCAGTCAGTCCTCCACTCTTATGTCTACTCTTGTGTAGACAGAGAGACTGACGGATAGAACATGGATAGATGGACAGTTGTGCATACAACAAGTTAGACAGACAGACAGAATGAAGAAAATTGGACGGATATGCATATAAAACGATAGACAGACGGACAGAATACAGACAGTTTGACGTACGTGTTTACAACAAGATAAACGGACGGAATACCAACAGATGGACAGACATGCATTAAGACCATAGACAGACGGACAGAAAACAGACAATTGGATAGGTGTGCATACAACACGATAGACAGACGGACAGAGAGAATACAGACAGTTGTACGGGCGTGCATGCAAGATAGACGGACAGAATATAGACAGTTGGACAGATACATATACAATAAGATAGACAGACGCTCAAATAGACTGGTGGACGGATACAGTGACATAGATATATATGTCCACAATGGCAGAGGACACAGACGGATGAATGGACAGATACACGCACAAATATTCGAACAAACAGATTGACAGCTAAGCTGGCCCATTCAGATGGACAGCTAGTAGGGTGGTGGGGTATTTCTTTTATCAAGATTACTACAGGCCGATGTGGCTGAGAATGTTAACTCGTTAGACTTCATCTTGTGACAGAAGCGTTCCACACACCTGCTAGGTGGGCTTCATGGTTAACTTCTGGTACCAAAGCGATGGCAAACTACAAGTGTTACATGTCCGGTACAGGATGGCGCCATCAACCCCAGGTTGATGTTCCAGGCAACGTTACATGTACAAGGGGCTTCTCATAAGTCTTTAGCCTGACCATGAAGGAGTAGGCGGAGAAAATTGGAATTTGGCACAGTGCTTATTCCTTCTCAATGTAGCCACCACCTGAATTTATGAATTCCTGCCATCTCTGCGTGACCTAGAAAAGACCTTCAGAATAAAACAACCTATTGTTTTCGAACTAAAAAAGTTATCACAACACAAGCCAGTATGACATCTTCGTCACTGTCAAAGCGATTTCCTTTCAGCTGTTTTTTTACATTTTAGAAAAGAAAAAAATATGATGCAGCCAAATCTGGAGAATATGGTGTATATGGAAGAATTTCAATATTCAAATCATTAGCAGTTTACAGCACAAGCCGTGCTTTATGGGAGGGCGCGTTGTTTTGAAGCAAAGGCAGAATTTGCGTACGCGCTATCCTTCATTTTCTGGTCACAGCCTTTCTTAGTTTGATGAGGAGATCTGCATAGTACTCCCATTAACCGTGTTGCCATGAAGCATGTAATCTTTCAATATGACACCTTTGACGTCCCAAAAAGCAGTCAGCATCAATTTTATTGCAGATTTGTGTGTTCTTGGTTTGACATGTGTTGGCGAGCCCGGGGTTTTCTACTGCATGCTAGCAATTTTGGATTCTGGGTCATAATGGTGAATCCAAGTCTCATCTATGGCGTAGAGACAGAGATTTTTGTGAACATGTCTTTCTAAGAATGGTGTAGAGACAGGAATTTATGTGAACATGTCTTTTTCAGAATGGTGTAGAGACAGTGATTTATACGATGTGAAGAAAGTGGCCTAGATATGAACTGTCATGGCTCCCGTAAAACTGTTACTTCTGCTGTTAGAACCCCCCACCCATCCCAGACTAGGCAATACATCACAGAATCTTCATGTAGAAAGCGAGTTTGGGTCAACAGTAGCTTCACGATGCCCACCCCCAAAGAAAAAGTCAGCTGGCCTATGTTTATAGGCATTAGACTTTAGACCAGACCCTACAGCCCTTCTGTGCGGGCATTATTAGTTCTCTAATAGTTTTCCTGATCCGCTTAATCACAGTGGAGACGTTCTTAGACTAAGAAACACATGCACGCACGCACGCACGCACATGCACACACACACACACACACACACACACACACACACCCGCGCGCGCGCGCTCACATACTGTATTTTTTCACAGCGATACTATAGATCACACGCTCTGACTTCTGACATCTACATATTGATCCAGATGCAACAGATATAACAATAACATATATCAACAACACACTTATATATGCGTCCATTTATTTCATGAAACAAATAATTTTCCATGACTGTCACTGCTAGCCTCTACATCATTTATATTTTCTCATAATTAGCGAAGTTCTAGCTCCTGTAGTCTGTCCAAAATGTCCTCCCTCGTCTGCTCAAGTAAAACATTGGGCGCTTTCTGTAGAATGGTTTCTGATGCCATTGATCGACGTGTGGTCTGAAAAATGATTGACATTCTGTGCTGCAACTCCAGCAATGAAAGAGCCTGTTCCTCTGTACGCCAAAAACAATTGTATTTACCAATTCACATGTAGTTGTCAGCCCTTCTACATCGGTAGAACAGAGAGACTGCTGAACAAAAGAGTGTCAGAACACATACCTCAATGGGTGGACAAGATACGACACACAGGCGATGCGAGCCTAATGGGGTCGGCACACCGGAAGCCTCCATCGTCATCAATCGCAAGGGACATCCTCGAAAGCGGCCATGTGATTAACAGAGACATTGCCTTTCGCGTGTTGCTTAACACACAAAATACTCGCTTGTTAAAGTTTGCAGAATCAATAATGATCAATCAACGCAAGCCAGAATTGTGCAAACAGAATGACATGTTAGTCAGCTTGAAATTACCGTGGTATACAATTGACATTACTGTGCGAAAATGTGTATATTTCAGCTTGATGGATATCTAGTTAATTTACTTTACGTTGTGTTAATTCTGCAGTATCTACCTGACGAGATACAGCGAAATATGCCAGGACAATAAATCGTGCAATCTATTGTTTGTGTCTTCGTTATTCAAATGATTGACTGCCTTCTCTGGTGGAGGGTGTTGGTTCAAGCTGTAGGGTCGGTATCACGTTGCAGACACAAACATACAGGTTGACGCAGAGACAGACAATAATGCAGACAGACAGACAGACAGACAGACAGACAGACAGACAGACGGACGGACGGACGGACAGACAGACGGACAGACGGACAGACAGTTAGATAGTTTGCCCAGTTCTCCAGTTTTCTGCCTAGTCAGTCAGTCCTCCACTGTACTGTCTACTCCGTCAGTCCTCCACTCTTCTGTCTACTCGGTCTTCCACTCTTTTGTCTACCCAGTCAGCCTTCCCCTGTACTATCTACTCAGTCAGTCATCCACTCTTCTGTCTACTTGGTCAGTCCCCTTTTCTTCTGTCCTCTCAGTCAGTCCCCACTCTTTTATATACTCAATCAGTCATCCACTCTTCTATCTACTCAGTCAGTCCTCCACTTATCTGTCTACTCAGTCAGTCAGCCCTCCACTCTTCTGTCTACTCAGTCAGTCCTCTATTCTTCTGTCTACTCAGTCACTCCACTTTACTTTTCTGTCTACTCAGTCAGTCCTCCATTTTTCTGCCTACTCGATTAATCCTCCACTCGTCTATCTACTCATTCAGTCCTCCACTCTTCTGTCTATTCAGTCAGCCCTACACTCTTCTGTCTACTCAGTCAGTCCTCCGCTCTATTTTGTCTACTCTTGTGTAGACAGAGAGACTGGCGGACAGAACACGGATAGATGGACAGTTGTGCACATAACAAGACAGACAGGCGGACAGAATACAGACAATTGGACAGACATGCATATAAGACGATAGACAGACGGACAGATTACAGATTGTTTGACAGACGTGTTTACATCAAGATAGACGGACGGAATACCAACAGATGGACAGACATGCATTAAGACCATAGACAGAAGGACAGAATACAGACTGTTGGACAGGTGTGCATACTACACGATAGACAGACGGATATAATACAGACAGTTGTACGGGCGTGCATGCAAGATAGACAGACAGAATATAGACAGTTGGACAGACACATATACAATAAGGTAGACAGACGCTCAGATAGACTGGTGGACGGATACAATGACATAGATATATATGTCCACAATGGCAGAGGACACAGACGGATGAATGGACAGATACATGCACAAATATTCGGACAAACAGATTGACAGCGAAGCTGGCCCATTCAGATGGACAGCTAGTAGGGTGGTGGGGTATTTCTTTTATCAAGATTACTAGAGGCCGATGTGGTTGAGAGTGTTAACGCGTTAGACTTCATCTTGTGACAGCAGCGTTCCACACACCTGCCAGGTGGGCTTCATGGTTAATTTCTGGTACCAAAGCGATGGGAAACTTCAAACATGTCCGGTTTGATGAGGAGATCTGCATAGTACTCCCATTAACCGTGTTGCCATGAATCATGTAATCTTTCAATATGACAACTTTGACGTCCCAACAAGCAATCAGCATCACTTTTATTGCAGATTTGTGTGTTCTTGGCTTGACATGTGTTGGCGAGCCCCGGGTTTTCTACCGCATGCTAGCAATTTTGGATTCTGGGTCATAATGGTGAATCCAAGTCTCATCTATGGCGTAGAGACAGAGATTTTTGTGAACATGTCTTTCTAAGTATGGTGTAGAGACAGGAATTTATGTGAACATGTCTTTTTCAGAATGGTGTAGAGACAGTGATTTATTCAGTGCATGCGATGTGAAAAAAGTGGCCTAGATATGAACTGTCATGGCTCCCGTAAAACTGTTACTTCTGGTGTTAGAAAATCCCCCCCCCCCCTCACCCATCCCAGACTAGGCAATGTATCACAGAGTCTTCATGTAGAAAGCGAGTTTGGGTCAACAGTAGCTTCACGATGCCCACCCCCAAAGAAAAAGTCAGCTGGCCTATGTTTATAGGCATTAGACTTTAGACCAAACCCTACAGCCCTTCTGTGCGGGCATTTCTCTGTTCTCTTATGGCAGCCCAGCACATTGAAATAGTTCTCTAATAGTTTTCCTGATCCGCTTAATCACAGTGGAGACGTTCTTAGACTGAGAAACACACGCACGCACGTGCACACACACACACACACACACACACACACACACACACACACACACACGCTCACATACTGTATTTTCTCACAGCGATACTATAGATCACACGCTCTACTTTCTGACATCTACATTTTTATCTAGATGCAACAGATATAACAATAAAATGTTTCAACAACACACTTATATATGCGTCCATTTATTTCATGAAACAAATCATTCCCCGTGACTGCCACTGCTGGTTTCTACATCATTTATATTTTCTCATAATTAGCGAAGTTCTAATTCCTTTAGTCTGTCCAAAATGTCCTCCCTCGTCTGCCCAAGTAAAACATTGGGCGCTTTCTCTAGAATGGTTTCTGATGCCATTGATCGATGTGTGGTCTGACAAATACTTTCAATAAAGTCTCGATGGTTTCTAGTTAGTATGGACAGGCAGGTCTGGTGATGTTTTGGCTTGCAGGTGATAACATATATGGACATTAGACACAGAAAGCCTGGCAATCATCCACAGTGTCGAAGTTGTTGCCGTTGCCTTGACAACCACCATAGACGAACGACTGGCATTGGGCAGTGGTGATGTTGAAGAAGTACCGTGGGATGTAGGCCCTGCACAATCCACGCTCTGGCTCTAAGGTACAATTGCTGGCTGCAGACAGGGAACACAAATGTAAGTGTCTGGCAAATATTCATTATTAAGTCTAATCATTACACTCGGTTAGACAGACGGACATACAGACTTTGCATTGTAAGACGTTGGAAAGTTAATTCCTACAAGAGTGACAGGCAGACGTGGTCATAATGGCCAATAAGTGACGTGGAATTATTCGTACAAACACGGACATCATGACTGACCATTAGATAGACAATTTGTCCTTAGTGAATTTGAATAACGAAAACACAAACAATAGATTGCACGATTTATTGCTTGGCATATTTCGCTGCTTCTCGTCAGGTATTGATAGAGACAGTGCGTTTCGCGTGTTATTTAATACACAAAATAGTCGCTTGTTAAAGTTTGCAGAAGCCATCATAATTGATCTACATAGGCAACTTTTGTGCAAACAGAAAGACTTGATAGTCAGTTTAAAATTACCATGGTAGACTATTGGCATTACTGTGCGAACTAGTATATATTTCAGCTTGAAGGATTTGTCTAGTTATTTTACTTTATGTTGTGTGAATTCTGCAGTATGCACCTGACGAGATGCAACTAAATATGCCAGGCAATAAATCATGCAATCTATTGTTTGTGTCTTCGTCATTCAAATATGTCTTTAAATTCGCGCTAGCAGACATCTAAGTTTGTATACAAATACGGACTGACCGATACTGTAGACTACACACTTCTGGTGATAGAATATGACATCAAATGTCCTATAACAGAGTGTGACAACAAATGTCTTGTGAGAAAATGTGACAGAAAACTTCTTGTGACAAAACGCGACAGCAAATGTCAGAGTGTGGCAGCAAATGTCTAGTGACAAATGTGACAGTAAATCTCTGATGAAATAATGTGATAGCAAATCTATAGTGAAAGAGTGTGACTGCAAATCTCTGGTGAACAAAAAAAATGTGACAAGCAAACCTTTGGTGAAAGAGTGTGACTGCAAATCTCTGGTGAAAAAAAATGGGACAGAAAATGTCTAGTGAAAGAATATGACATCAAATGTTTGGCGGAATAATGTAGCAGGAAGTTACTGGTGACATAATGTGACATAAATGTCTGATAAACAGAAATGACAGCAAAATTCTGGCAATATGACATGCACGCAAATTCTGGTAACAGAAGGTGAAAGCAGATGTCTGGTGACAGAATGTGACAGTAAATATCTGGTGGCAGAATGTGACAGTAAATGTCTGGTGACAGAATGTGACAGTAAAAGTCTGGTGGCAGAATGTGACAGTAAATGTCTGGTGGCAGAAATGTGACAGAGTAAAATGTCTGGTGGCAGAATGTGACAGTAAATGTATGGTGGGCAACAGGAATGTGACAGTAATGTATGGTGGGCAGAATTTTGGCAACACGTGTCTGGTAATAAGATATGAAACGAAATGTCTGGTGACAGTATGTGAGAGCACATTTTCTGATGACAGAATGCGACAATAATTTCTGGTAATGTAATATGAAAGCAAAAGTATGATGACAAATTATAACAGCAAATGACTGGTGACGGAGTGTGAAAGCGAAAGTCTGGTGACAGAATGTGACAGCAAAAGTCTGGTGAAGAATGTGACAGCAACAGTCTGGTGACAGAATGTGACAGCAACAGTCTGGTGACATAATATGACAGCAACAGTCTGGTGACAGAATATGACAGCTAAAGTCTCGTGACATAATGTGACAGCAACGGTCTGGTGATATGATGTGACAGCAACGTCTGGTGATATGATGTGACAGCAACGTCTGTATGGAATGTGACTCTGGTGACAGAATATTACAGCAAGAGTCTGGTGACAGAATGTGACAGCAACAGTTTGGTGACATAATGTGACAGCAATGGTCTGGTGACAGAATGTGATAGCAACAGTCTGGTGACATAATGTGGCAGTGACATTCTGGTGACAGAATGTGACACAGCAAAGTCTCGTGGACATAATGGACAGCAACGGTCTGGTGATATGATGTGACAGCAACGGTCTGGTGATATGATGTGACAGCAACGGTCTGGTATGGAATGTGACAGCAACAGTCTGGTGACAGAATGTTACAGCAACAGTCTGGTGACAGAATGTGACAGCAACAGTTTTGTGACATAATGTGACAGCAATGGTCTGGTGACAGAATGTGATAGCAACAGTCTGGTGACAGACTGTGACAGCAACAGTCTGGTGACAGAATGTGACAGCAAAGGTATGGTATGGAATGTGACAGCAACAGTCCGGTGACAGAATGTGACAGCAACGGTCTGGTGACATAATGTGACAGCAACGGTGTGGTGACAGAATGTGACAGCAACGGTTCTGGTGACAGAATATGACATTCAGATATCCAGTGACGCGACTTCCGGAGTGCAGCAGACATGTGGATGGCCACCATGCCAGGATAAAGCAAACGATGAGTGCGGCGTTCATGGTTGCGGCTGTAGTGAAGTTTTGGCGGTCTGGATGTGGTGACAATAGGAGGGTTGGATGTCTGCGCCTCACTGTAGTCTGACTTATATATGCCGTCCCGCGGCTGCAGACATGTCGCTTGCTGCAGGTGTCAGTGCCATTCCCCCACATAACTAGCTACTTGTGTTGGAGAATTGGCCGGCTGGTAACTACCTCAAGTGTTTGGTCAACATTTGTTGAGTTGCGGTTGTTGCTTGTATACCAAGTACACACTAACATACAGCCACGGCAGCTGCAGGGCAGTATTTGCCACACTCCATGTCGAGTCCTTGTACCTGGCGCTCGTGTGTTCGGCTAGGTTATCAGCACTTACGTTAATGGCTGTTTGGTGGGTGGGTGATTGACTGCCTTCTCTGGTGGAGGGTGTTGGTTCGAGCTGTAGGGTCGTAGGTATGACGTTGCAGACACAAACATACAGGTTGACTCAGGGACAGACAATAATGCTGACACAATGATAGACAGACAGAATGACAAACGGACAGACAGATAGATAAACATATAGATAGTTTGCCCAGTTCTCCAGTCTTCTGTCTACTCAATCTGTCCTCCACTCTACTGTTTACTCAGTCAGTCCTCCATTTCTTTTGTCTACTCGGTCTTCCACTCTTCTGTCTACTCAGTCGGTTCTCTTCTCTTCTGTCCTCTTAGTCAGTCCCCCACTCTTCTGTCTACTCAGTCAGTCCTTCACTCTTCTGTCTACTCCAGTGTTTCCCAACCTTTTTTGTGCTATGCCCCACCTAAGCCTTTCTAAAATTCTTATGCCCCCCCCCCCTTCTCAAAATATACATTATTTTTAATATTCAAAAATTGAAATGTTCACTAAAGAAACTTGAATGATAGGTTTTAGGATGAAATCACTGGGAATTTATTGAGCAAACACATTAAGTACATTTTCAAAACATATATGGAGAACTGAAATTCGAGTACAAAATAATTTTAATGAAATATTTTTCTATATTATTTTAATTATAAGTAATTATTTATTATTTACATTTAGTGAGATTCTTGCGCTTGATGCTTGCTGCAAAGAGATCTTATGTCAGGTTCCAATTTAGTTAACTTCAGTCTCAAGTCTCCCCGTTTTGTTATATCCAGCCGATTTCTTCCATTTTCAAATTGCCCCCCTTAACAATCGAATTGCCCCCCTGTGAAACGTGGGCCCCACGTTGGGAAACACTGGTCTACTCAGTCAGTCACCCCCCCCCCCCCCTCCTCTCTTCTGTCTACTCAATCACTCCACTTTACTTTTCTGTCTACTCAGTAAGTCCTCCACTTTTCTGTCTACTCAGTCAGTCCTCCACTCTTCTGCCTACTCAGTCAACCGTACACTTTTCTGTCTACTCAGTCAGTCCTCCACTCTTATGTCTACTCTTGTGTAGACAGAGAGACTGACGGATAGAACATGGATAGATGGACAGTTGTGCATACAACAAGTTAGACAGACAGACAGAATGAAGAAAATTGGACGGATATGCATATAAAACGATAGACAGACGGACAGAATACAGACAGTTTGACGTACGTGTTTACAACAAGATAGAACGGACGGAATACCAACAGATGGACAGACATGCATTAAGACCATAGACAGACGGACAGAAAACAGACAATTGGATAGGTGTGCATACAACACGATAGACAGACGGACAGAGAGAATACAGACAGTTGTACGGGCGTGCATGCAAGATAGACGGACAGAATATAGACAGTTGGACAGACACATATACAATAAGATAGACAGACGCTCAAATAGACTGGTGGACGGATACAATGACATAGATATATATGTCCACAATGGCAGAGGACACAGACGGATGAATGGACAGATACATGCACAAATATTCGGACAAACAGATTGACAGCGAAGCTGGCCCATTCGGATGGACAGCTAGTAGGGTGGTGGGGTATTTCTTTTATCAAGATTACTAGAGGCCGATGTGGCCGAGAATGTTAACGCGTTAGACTTCATCTTGTGACAGCAGCGTTCCACACACCTGCTAGGTGGGCTTCATGGTTAACTTCTGGTACCAAAGCGATGGCAAACTACAAGTGTTACATGTCCGGTACAGGATGGCGCCATCAACCCCAGGTTGATGTTCCAGGCAACGTTACATGTACAAGGGGCTTCTCATAAGTCTTTAGCCTGACCATGAAGGAGTAGGCGGAGAAAATTGGAATTTGGCACAGTGCTTATTCCTTCTCAATGTAGCCACCACCTGAATTTATGAATTTCCTGCCATCTCTGTGTGACCTAGAAAAGACCTTCAGAATAAAACAACCTATTGTTTTCGAACTAAAAAAGTTATCACAACAAGCCAGTATGACATCTTCGTCACTGTCAAAACGATTTCCTTTCAGCTGTTTTTTTTAAAGATTTTAGGAAAAGAAAAAAAGTATGATGCAGCCAAATCTGGAGAATATGGTGTATATGGAAGAATTTCAATATTCAAATCATTAGCAGTGTACAGCACAAGTCGTGCTTTATGGGAGGGCGCGTTGTTTTGAAGCAAAGCAGAATTTGCGTACGCGCTGTCCTCATTTTCTGGTCACAGCCTTTCTTAGTTTGATGAGGAGATTTGCATAGTACTGCCCATTAACCGTGTTGTCATGAATCATGTAATCTTTCAATATGACACTTTTGACGTCCCAAAAAGCAGTCAGCATCAATTTTATTGCAGATTTGTGTGTTCTTGGTTTGACATGTGTTGGCGAGCCCGGGGTTTTCTACCGCATGCTAGCAATTTTGGATTCTGGGTCATAATGGTGAATCCAAGTCTCATCTATGGCGTAGAGACAGAGATTTTTGTGAACATGTCTTTCTAAGAATGGTGTAGAGACAGGAATTTATGTGAACATGTCTTTTTCAGAATGGTGTAGAGACAGTGATTTATACGATGTGAAGAAAGTGGCCTAGATATGAACTGTCATGGCTCCCGTAAAACTGTTACTTCTGCTGTTAGAACCACCCCCCCACCCCACCCCACCCATCCCAGACTAGGCAATGCATCACAGAATCTTCATGTAGACAGCGAGTTTGGGTCAACAGTAGCTTCACGATGCCCACCCCCAAAGAAAAAGTCAGCTGGCCTATGTTTATAGGCATTAGACTTTAGACCAGACCCTACAGCCCTTCTGTGCGGGCATTTCTCTGTTCTCTCCTGGCAGCCCAGCACATTGAAATAGTTCTCTAATAGTTTTCCTGATCCGCTTAATCACAGTGGAGATGTTCTTAGACTGAGAAACACATGCACGCACGCACGCACGCACGTGCACACACACACACACACACACACACACACACACACACACACCCGCGCGCGCGCTCACATACTGTATTTTCTCACAGCGATACATAGATCACACGCTCTGACTTCTGACATCTACATATTAATCCGGATGCAACAGATATAACAATAACATATATCAACAACACACTTATATATGCGTCCATTTATTTCATGAAACAAATCATTTTCCATGACTGTCACTGCTAGCCTCTACATCATTTATATTTTCTCATAATTAGTGAAGTTCTAGCTCCTGTAGTCTGTCCAAAATGTCTTCCCTCGTCTGCTCAAGTAAAACATTGGGCGCTTTCTGTAGAATGGTTTCTGATGCCATTGATCGACGTGTGGTCTGAAAAATGATTGACATTCTGTGCTGCAACTCCAGTCATTAGGTATACAACCACACCGATTCCCATACAGCAATGAAAGAGCCTGTTCCTCTGTACGCCAAAAACAATTGTATTTACCAATTCACATGTAGTTGTCAGCCCTTCTACATCGGTAGAACAGAGAGACTGCTGAACAAAAGAGTGTCAGAACACATACCTCAATGGGTGGACAAGATACGACACACAGGCGATGCGAGCCTAATGGGGTCGGCACACCGGAAGCCTCCATCGTCATCAATCGCAAGGGACATCCTCGAAAGCGGCCATGTGATTAACAGAGACATTGCCTTTCGCGTGTTGCTTAACACACAAAATACTCGCTTGTTAAAGTTTGCAGAATCAATAATGATCAATCAACGCAAGCCAGAATTGTGCAAACAGAATGACATGTTAGTCAGCTTGAAATTACCGTGGTATACAATTGACATTACTGTGCGAAAATGTGTATATTTCAGCTTGATGGATTATCTAGTTAATTTACTTTACGTTGTGTTAATTCTGCAGTATCTACCTGACGAGATACAGCGAAATATTCCAGACAATAAATCGTGCAATCTATTGTTTGTGTCTTCGTTATTCAAATGATTGACTGCCTTCTCTGGTGGAGGGTGTTGATTCAAGCTGTAGGGTCGGTATGACTGTTGCAGACACAAACATACAGGTTGACGCAGAGACAGACAATAATGCAGACAGACAGACAGACAGACAGACAGACAGACAGACAGACAGACAGACAGACAGACGGACGGACGGACGGACAGACAGACGGACAGACGGACAGACAGTTAGATAGTTTGCCCAGTTCTCCAGTCTTCTGCCTAGTCAGTCAGACCTCCACTGTACTGTCTACTCAATCAGTCCTCCACTCTTCTGTCTACTCGGTCTTCCACTCTTTTGTCTACCCAGTCAGCCTTCCCCTGTACTATCTACTCAGTCAGTCATCCACTCTTCTGTCTACTTGGTCAGTCCCCTTTTCTTCTGTCCTCTCAGTCAGTCCCCACTCTTTTATATACTCAATCAGTCATCCACTCTTCTATCTACTCAGTCAGTCCTCCACTTATCTGTCTACTCAGTCAGTCAGCCCTCCACTCTTCTGTCTACTCAGTCAGTCCTCCATTTTTCTGCCTACTCGATCAATCCTCCACTCGTCTATCTACTCATTCTGTCCTCCACTCTTCTGTCTACTCACTCACTCCACTTTACTTTTCTGTCTACTCATTCAGTCCTCCACTCTTCTGTCTATTCAGTCAGCCCTACACTCTTCTGTCTACTCAGTCAGTCCTCCGCTCTATTTTGTCTACTCTTGTGTAGACAGAGAGACTGACGGACAGAACACGGATAGATGGACAGTTGTGCACATAACAAGACAGACAGGCGGACAGAATACAGACAATTGGACAGACATGCATATAAGACGATAGACAGACGGACAGATTACAGATTGTTTGACAGACGTGTTTACATCAAGATAGACGGACGTGTTTACATCAAGATAGACGGACGGAATACCAACAGATGGACAGACATGCATTAAGACCATAGACAGACGGACAGAATACAGACTGTTGGACAGGTGTGCATACAACATGATAGACAGACGGATATAATATAGACAGTTGTACGGGCGTGCATGCAAGATAGACAGACAGAATATAGACAGTTGGACAGACACATATACAATAAGGTAGACAGACGCTCAGATAGACTGGTGGACGGATACAATGACATAGATATATATGTCCACAATGGCAGAGGACACAGACGGATGAATGGACAGATACACGCGCAAATATTCGGACAAATAGATTGACAGCGAAGCTGGCCCATTCAGATGGACAGCTAGTAGGGTGGTGGGGTATTTCTTTTATCAAGATTACTAGAGGCCGATGTGGTTGAGAGTGTTAACGCGTTAGACTTCATCTTGTGACAGCAGCGTTCCACACACCTGCCAGGTGGGCTTCATGGTTAATTTCTGGTACCAAACCGATGGCAAACTTCAAACACGTCCGGTACAGGACGGCGCCATCAACCCCAGGTTGATGTTCCAGGCAACGTTACATGTACAAGGGGCTTCTCATAAGTCTTTAGCCTGACCATGAAGGAGTAGGCGGAGAAAATTGGAATTTGGCACAGTGCTTATTCCTTCTCAATGTAGCAATCACCTGAATTTATGCATTTCTGCCATCTCTGCGTGACCTTGAAAAGACCTTCAGAATAAAACAACCTATTTTTCGAACTAAAAAAGTTATCACAAGCCAGTATGACATCTTCGTCGCTGTCAAAACGATTTCCTTTCAGCTGTTTTAAAGATTTAGGAAAATAAAAAAGTCTGATGGAGCCACATCTGGAGAATATGGTGGGTATGGAAGAATTTCAATATTCAAATCATTGGCAGTTTGCAGGAAAGCCGTGCTTTATGGGAGGGTGCATTGTCTTGAAGCAAAGGCAGAATTTGCGTACGCGCTGTCCCTCATTTTCTGGTCACAGCCTTTCTTAGTTTGATAAGGAGATCTGCATAGTACTGCCCATTAACCGTGTTGTCATGAATCATGTAATCTTTCAATATGACAACTTTGACGTCCCAAAAAGCAATCAGCATCACTTTTCTTGCAGATTTGTGTGTTCTTGGCTTGACATGTTTTGGCGATCCCCGGGTTTTCTACCGCATTGCTAGCAATTTTGGATTCTGGGTCATAATGGTGAATCCAAGTCTCATCTATGGTGTAGAGACAGAGATTTTTTGTGAACATGTCTTTCTAAGTATGGTGTAGAGACAGGAATTTATGTGAACATGTCTTTTTCAGAATGGTGTAGAGACGGTGATTTATTCAGTGAATGCGATGTGAAAAAAGTGGCCTATATATGAACTGTCATGGCTCCCGTAAAACTGTTACTTCTGCTGTTAGAAAATCCCCCCCTCCCCCATCCCAGACTAGGCAATGTATCACAGAGTCTTCATGTAGACAGCGAGTTTGGGTCAACAGTAGCTTCACGATGCCCACCCCCAAAGAAAAAGTCAGCTGGCCTATGTTTATAGGCATTAGACTTTAGACCAGACCCTACAGCCCTTCTGTGCGGGCATTTCTCTGTTCTCTCCTGGCAGCCCAGCACATTGAAATAGTTCTCAAATAGTTTTCCTGATCCGCTTAATCACAGTGGAGATGTTCTTAGACTGAGAAACACACGCACGCACACACACACACACACACACACACCACACACACACACACACACATACTGTATTTTCTCACAGCGATACTATAGATCACACGCTCTACTTTCTCACATCTACATTTTTATCTAGATGCAACAGATATAACAATAAAATGTTTCAACAACACACTTATATATGCGTCCATTTATTTCATGAAACAAATCATTCCCCGTGACTGCCACTGCTGGTTTCTACATCATTTATATTTTCTCATAATTAGTGAAGTTCTAATTCCTTTAGTCTGTCCAAAATGTCCACCCTCGTCTGCCCAAGTAAAACATTGGGCGCTTTCTCTAGAATGGTTTCTGATGCCATTGATCGATGTGTGGTCTGACAAATACTTTCAATAAAGTCTCGATGGTTTCTAGTTAGTAGGCTTGCAGGTGATAACATATATGGACATTAGACACAGAAAGCCTGGCAATCATCCACAGTCTCGAAGTTGTTGCCGTTGCCTTGACAACCACCATAGACGAACGACTGGCATTGGGCAGTGGTGATGTTGAAGAAGTACCGTGGGATGTAGGCCCTGCACAATCCACGCTCTGGCTCTAAGGTACAATTGCTGGCTGCAGACAGGGAACACAAATGTCAGTGTCTGGCAAATATTCATTATTAAGTCTAATCATTACACTCGGTTAGACAGACGGACATACAGACTTTGCATTGTAAGACGTTGGAAAGTTAATTCCTACAAGAGTGACAGGCAGACGTGGTCATAATGGCCAATAAGTGACGTGGAATTATTCGTACAAACACGGACATCATGACTGACCATTAGATAGACAATTTGTCCTTAGTGAATTTGAATAACGAAAACACAAACAATAGATTGCACGATTTATTGCTTGGCATATTTCGCTGCTTCTCGTCAGGTATTGATAGAGACAGTGCGTTTCGCGTGTTATTTAATACACAAAATAGTCGCTTGTTAAAGTTTGCAGAAGCCATCATAATTGATCTACATAGGCAACTTTTGTGCAAACAGAAAGACTTGATAGTCAGTTTAAAATTACCATGGTAGACTATTGGCATTACTGTGCGAACTAGTATATATTTCAGCTTGAAGGATTTGTCTAGTTATTTTACTTTATGTTGTGTGAATTCTGCAGTATGCACCTGACGAGATGCAACTAAATATGCCAGGCAATAAATCATGCAATCTATTGTTTGTGTCTTCGTCATTCAAATATGTCTTTAAATTCGCGCTAGCAGACATCTAAGTTTGTATACAAATACGGACTGACCGATACTGGTAGACTACACACTTCTGGTGATAGAATATGACATCAAATGTCCTATAACAGAGTGTGACAACAAATGTCTTCTGAGAAAATGTGACAGAAAACTTCTTGTGACAAAACGCGACAGCAAATGTTAGAGTGTGGCAGCAAATGTCTAGTGACATAATGTGACAGTAAATCTCTGATGAAATAATGTGATAGCAAATCTATAGTGAAAGAGTGTGACTGCAAATCTCTGGTGAACAAAAAAATGTGACAGCAAACCTTTGGTGAAAGAGTGTGACTGCAAATCTCTGGTGAAAAAAATTTGACAGAAAATGTCTAGTGAAAGAATATGACAGCAAATGTTTGGCGGAATAATGTAGCAGGAAGTTACTGGTGACATAATGTGACATAAATGTCTGATAACAGAAATGACAGCAAAATTCTGGCAATATGACATGCACGCAAATTCTGGTAACAGAAGGTGAAAGCAGATGTCTGGTGACAGAATGTGACAGTAAATATCTGGTGGCAGAATGTGACAGTAAATGTCTGGTGACAGAATGTGACAGTAAATGTCTGGTGGCAGAATGTGACAGTAAATGTCTGGTGGCAGAATGTGACAGTAAATGTCTGGTGGCAGAATGTGACAGTAAATGTATGGTGGCAGAATGTGACAGTAAATGTATGGTGGCAGAATTTGGCAACACGTGTCTGGTAATAAGATATGAAACGAAATGTCTGGTGACAGTATGTGAGAGCACATTTTCTGATGACAGAATGCGACAATAAATTTCTGGTAATGTAATATGAAAGCAAAAGTATGATGACAAATTATAACAGCAAATGACTGGTGACGGAGTGTGAAAGCGAAGGTCTGGTGACAGAATGTGACAGCAAAAGTCTGGTGATAAAATTTCACAGCATCAGTCTGGTGACAGAATGTGACAGCAACAGTCTGGTGACAGAATATGACAGCAACAGTCTGGTGACATAATATGACAGCAACAGTCTGGTGACAGAATATGACAGCTAAAGTCTCGTGACATAATGTGACAGCAACGGTCTGGTGATATGATGTGACAGCAACGGTCTGGTGATATGATGTGACAGCAACGGTCTGGTATGGAATGTGACTCTGGTGACAGAATATTACAGCAAGAGTCTGGTGACAGAATGTGACAGCAACAGTTTGGTGACATAATGTGACAGCAATGGTCTGGTGACAGAATGTGATAGCAACAGTCTGGTGACATAATGTGGCAGTGACATTCTGGTGACAGAATGTGACAGCAAAGGTATGGTATGGAATGTGTCAGCAACAGTCCGGTGACAGAATGTGACAGCAACGGTCTGGTGACATAATGTGACAGCAACAGTCTGGTGACAGAATGTGACAGCAACGGTCTGGTGACATAATGTAACAGCAACAGTCTGGTGACAGAATGTGACAGCAAAGATATTGTATGGAATGTGACAGCAACAGTCTGGTGATACAATGTGACAGCAACAGTCCGGTGACAGAATGTGACAGCAACAGTCCTGGTGACAGAATGTAACAGCAACAGTCCGGTGACAGACTGTGACAGCAACAGTCTGGTGACAGAATGTGACAGCAACGGTCTGGTGACAGAATGTGACAGCAACGGTCTGGTGACAGAATGTGACAGCAACGGTGTGGTGACAGAATGTGACAGCAACGGTCTGGTGACAGAATATGACATCAGATATCCAGTGACGCGACTTACGGAGTGCAGCAGACATGTGGATGGCCACCATGCCCAGGATAAAGCAAACGATTAGTGCGGCGTTCATGGTTGCGGCTGTAATGAAGTTTGGCGGTCTGGATGTGGTAACACTAGGAGGGTTGGATGTCTGCGCTTCACTGTAGTCTGACTTATATATGCCGTCCCCGGGCTGCAGACACTGTCGCTTGCTGCAGGTGTCAGTGCCATTCCCCCACATAACTAGCTACTTGTGTTGTAGAATTGGCCGGCTGGTAACTACCTCAAGTGTTTGGTCAACATTTGTTGAGTTGCGGTTGTTGCTTGTATACCAAGTACACACTAACATACAGCCACGGCAGCTGCAGGGCAGTATTTGCCACACTCCATGTCGAGTCCTTGTACCTGGCGCTCGTGTGTTCGGCTAGGTTATCAGCACTTACGTTAATGGCTGTTTGGTGGGTGGGTGATTGACTGCCTTCTCTGGTGGAGGGTGTTGGTTCGAGCTGTAGGGTCGTAGGTATGACGTTGCAGACACAAACATACAGGTTGACTCAGGGACAGACAATAATGCTGACACAATGATAGACAGACAGTATGATAAACGGACTGACGGACAGACGCACAGACAGACAGACAGATAGTTTGCCCAGTTCTCCTGCCTTCTGTCTAGTCAGTCAGTCCTCCACTGTACTATCTACTCAGTCAGTCATTCACTCTTCTGTCTACTCAGTCAGTCCTCCACTTATCTGTCTACTCAGTCAGTCAGTCCTCCACTCGTCTATCTACTCAGTCAGTCCTCCACTCTTCTGTCTACTCAGTCACTCCACTTTACTTTTCTGTCTACTCAGTCACTCCTCCACTCTTCTATCTATTCAGTCAGCCCTACACTCTTCTGTTTACTCAGTCAGTCCTCCACTCTTATGTCTACTCTTGTGTAGACAGAGAGACTGACGGATAGAACAGGGATAGGTGGTTGTGCACACAACAAGACAGACAGACGGCCAGAATACAGACAATTGGACAGACATGCATATAAAACGATAGACAGACGGCCAGAATACAGACAATTGGACAGACATGCATATAAAACGATAGACAGACGGACAGAATACAGATAGTTTGACAGACGTGTATACAACAAGATAGACGGACGGAATACCAACAGATGGACAAATATGCATTAAGACCATAGACAGACGGACAGAATACAGACTGTTGGACAGGTGTGCATACAACACGATAGACAGACGCACGGAAAGAATACAGACAGTTGTACGGGCGTGCATGCAATATAGACAGAAGGATATAATATAGACAGTTGTACGGGCGTGCATGCAAGATAGACGGACAGAATATAGACAGTTGGACAGACACATATACAATAAGATAGACAGACGCTCAAATAGACTGGTGGACGGATACAATGACATAGATATATATGTCCACAATGGCAGAGGACACAGACGGATGAATGGACAGATACACGCACAAATATTCGGACAAACAGATTGACAGCGAAGCTGGCCCATTCGGATGGACAGCTAGTAGGGTGGTGGGGTATTTCTTTTATCATGATTACTACAGGCCGATGTGGCTGAGAATGTTAACTCGTTAGACTTCATCTTGTGACAGCAGCGTTCCACACACCTGCCAGGTGGGCTTCATAGTTAACTTCTGGTACCAAAGCGATAGCAAACTACAAGTGTCACATGTCCGGTACAGGGCGGTGCCATCAACCCCAGGTTGATGTTCCAGGCAAGTTTACTTGTGATAGTTTCTTCTGAGTGTAAAATTGTCGAGTCAGTCACAATTAGTCTATAGGGGTCGTGGTGGTTGCAACGCACTGTACAGGACGTGCAATTTATAAAAACAAAAAACAAGAAACATGGTGCACTGTTGTTTGCGTCGTGTTACAAGGTACTAAATGACAAGATGGAGACCGCTGTTTGTGGAACACTCACGCGCACATTTATGTGAGCAAACTTACAGCCGTTACCTAGAGCGAGAACAACCGGTCAAGTGCGGCCACAGCACTTGCCCGACAATTCCGGCTGGCCTGGTTTCTGAACGTGCTCTCTAGGGCACACTTGTACAGGTAAATGCAGCTACACCTGTCGCACATCCAGTGGCGTAACTGGCGAGACCCCGCTATATAAACTGGACAGAATCCACGGAGAGCCATTGCCTGCTGTCTGCACCGAACTCAGTTTTCCACACCTCACCCAGACCGACCAACATGTACGCCAAACTTATCGTCTGCTGCCTCCTGGGCATGCTTGCCGTACAGATGTCCGCCGCCTTACGTAAGTGTTTGTTGATGTTGCTGGGTTCATGTCATGCCTGAGGGTGTACTTCCAATCTTTGTGTTTGTTGATGTTGCTGGGTTCATGTCATGCCTGAGGGTGTACTTCCAATCTACGTGTTTGTTGATGTTGCTGGATTCATGTCATGCCTGAGGCTGTACTTCCAATCTACGTAAAGTGTTGTTGATGTTGCTGGGTTCATGTCATATCTGAAGCTGTACTTATAATCTTTGTGTTTGTTGATGTTGCTGGGTTCATGTCATATCTGATGCTGTACTTATAATCTACGCAAGTGTTGTTGATGTTGCTGGTTCATGTCATAACTGATGCCTTCAATCTCAGAATACTGACTCACAGAGTTGATGTCGCAGGATTAAGTGCAGGTTGCGGACCTTGTCTGTTTCTGTTGTCTATACACAGCCTATAGACATGCTTCTGTTGTCTGTACACTGTCCATAGACAGACTGCTGTTTTCTGTACACAGTCCATAGACATGCCTCTGTTATCTGTACACAGTCTATAGACCTGTCTCTGTTGTCTGTACACAGTCTATAGACATGTCTCTGTTGTCTGTACACGGTCTATAGACATGTCTCTGATGTCTGTATACAGTCTATAGACAGGCTTCTGTTGTCTGTACACTGTCCATAGACAGGCTGCTGTTGTCTGTATACAAAAATGTCGCTTGAATGTCGACATGGGCGATTTCATTGCACCGAGTTTTATCCCAAATGGCTCAGTAGCATTTCGCAGCGCGGAAGGCGTCGCACAAAGCACGAAAGCCGTAGCTCCAGCGACGACCTCCAGAAGTCTCCGAAACAATTCACTCGTGAACCGAAGGACGCGGCCCGGAATCGAACCCACAACCTTCTGAGCCCGAGTCAAACAGCTTGACTTCTTCACCACGGAGACTCCCATGTCTGTACACAGTTCATAGACATGCTTCTTGTATGTCATGGTGGCTGTAGTATTATGTTCAGATCTGGCGTTGGTCTCTGTGGTGGCTCTTTGTGTCTGCTTGAGCTCTCCTGTGGTATTCTCCTGTCATACCAGCATAGGGGTGTCTCGATGTGAGCTCTCCTGTAGTATTCTCCTGTCATACCAGCATAGGGGTGTCTCGATGTGAGCTCTCCTGTAGTATTCTCCTGTCATATCAGCATAGGGGTGTCTCGATGTGAGCTCTCCTGTAGTATTCTCCTGTCATACCAGCATAGGGGTGTCTCGATGTGAGCTCTCCTGTAGTTGTTGTTGTTTGTCCATCAAGAATGATGATGACCATTTATTTTATCCAGTGGGATTGAAAGTGGGGAGCCGTGAGTTCTAAGATGGCTGATAAGACCTATTTTGGCTCGAAATGTGCTTTGGCAATGTGGGCAAAGAATGCTTGACGTTCCAGGAGAAAGATCTCCTGCAGTAGATTTTCTGTCCAGCCTTTACTTCACAGCTCTTGCAGTCCTGTTTGATACACAAGTGACTGCATCCTTGCGTAATGATATACGTCACGAATTTCGGTCTTTGGCAGCAGTCTCCTAAGTATCATGATGAATTCCAAAAGCTTTTAGTGAGATTTTTAGAGTGTCTTTAGTGGAGTCTACAGCAGTATACCTGTGTCAAACCAGCAAAGGAGTGTTTCCGTGTGATTTCTCCAGTATTAGACATCCTGAGGGCCGTGCGGTGCTGTGATACAGAGAGGCGACCGCATCAGGCAGCACCGTAAGGGGACGGCATAAGCAGCGAAGGAGGGGCGGCATTTCGAAGATTTGCATCATTAAGGGGCGACATTTCGAAGACTTACATCATTAAGGGGTGGCTTTCGAAGACTTACATCATTAAGGGGCGACATTTCGAAGACTTACATCACTAAGGGGAGGGGGGAGGGGGTATTTCGAAGACTTACATCATTAAGGGGCGGTGTTTCGAAGACTTACATCACTAAGGGGCAGCATGTAGAAGTCTTACATCATTAAGGGGTGGCATTTCGAAGACTTGCATGATACTGAGAAACTCTAGCGCACTGCCCTGACCCTACCCGCTGGTAGACACAGCCTGTACCTGAAATAGAGTCTGTCTAGAGCAGTGGTTCTCAACCTTTTTTGGCCCGTGCCCCCCTTCACCATATTTTCAGAACGTCATTTCCCCCCCCCCCGCCTTTGGTATTTCCTACCTAAAAATTTGGCCCGTGCCCCCCTTCACAATATTTTCAGAACGTCATCCCCCCCCCCCCCCCCCGCCTTTGGTATTTCCTACCTAAAAATTTGGCCCGTGCCCCCCTTCACAATATTTTCAGAACGTCATTCCCCCCTTTCGTATATCCTACCTAAAAATTCCCCCCCTCCCACCCCTACACAGTATACGTAATAATGGAAGCACATACTAAAACAAGTCTAGACGTCCACCTAACCTGATTTGTGGGTCTACTTACTTAGTAAAATTAATTTTAGACGGGTGAGACGTACAGACCCGTACAGTATGACGGGAAAAACAATATCAAGTAATCGGTTCTTGTATTAATGCGATCTTGAAGTAATCTTAATCCCCCCCCCCCTGGAAACCCTAAAATTCCGCCCTGGGGGGGGGGGGGGAATTCCCCACCGGTTGAGAACCATTGGTCTAGAGGAAGCAAGCCGGACACAGGTGCATGCTGGGGTCGGACACGATGACCTGTGAGATGTATAACTGGGTATGACTCACTTGTCTCCAAAGAGAAACCAAGAAAACGATAACCTGACCTATAGCCAGTCGTCACCTGGGTGGGTTGCTACATGGGTTGCTGGGTGGGTTTCTGACTGGGTTGGGACTGTAAACGCTCACTTTGATTGCACACGTATACCTTAATGAGGGCTGCAATTTCTAGTCTGTCTCCACACCTTCTTGGGGAGAATGAGCATCTATCGATCTGTCTGAAGTGCGTTCCCTGGGATGATAAACTTGTTGAATTGTTGCGTACAGCATGTTGTGTCTGGGGTTGTTGTTTGTCGTATACTGCATGTATTTGTTCTGTTTAGTTATGTCTGTGATTATCATTGGTATCTGCCATGACTCAGTGTAGTCTTTCCCTGGATTATTTGTCTGCCTGGCTATTAGTCTGGTTCTCCATCTGATTGTTATTATTGGCACCTTTCCGTCTTGACAGACGATAGTATGGTACATTGCGCTTCAAATAGGCTTAATAACTACGACCCATGGCGGTGGCGAGTGTGGCTGGTAAGGCGAATTCTTGCTGCAAATGTTTGCCCACAGTAGATGCATGTGAAAACATGGTCATTTCCACCATTGTGCACAATCTTACGTCTCTCACGCTCTGTGTGTGCTTTATCTGCAATCATTTTCTCCTTTCTCTTTATTCCATTTCTGATAGTTGCCCTCCATGCAACACGTTCAGCGGCGACTTGCTCCCAATGTGCATTATCAATGCCTGTATCAATCATGTCCCGCTTACACACATCTTTGTATCGTAGTAGAGGCCGACCCTGAGATCTCCTACCCGTCTGTAATTCACCAAAAAAGATGTCCTTTGGTATTCTACCATCATCCATCCCCCTAACATGTCCTATCCATCTAAGTCTACGAAGACTGAGCATGGAATACACCGTCACACCACCTGATCTTTCCAATACTTCGGTATTTGTGATTTTGTCTTGCCACTTAATACCAAGTATTCTTCGCAGACACCGCATATGAAAGCTGTTTAAACGTTTCTCTTGGCGTGAATAAGTTGTCCAGGTTTTACTGCCATAAAGAAGAGTACTAAGGACATAGGCTTAGTAGACGAGAACTTTTGTTTTGGCAGTAAGCTTCCTGTTCTCCCAGACTCTTTTTGCTAACATGTTCATTGTTGTTGCTGCCTTGCCAATCCTGATGTTGATTTCCTGATCGAGGGATAATTTGCTATTTACCTCTGATCCTAGATATGTAAAATGGTCTACTATCTCCAGTTCGGCGTCGTCAATAAAGATTGATGGTACACCATGTGCACCTTGTGACATAATCTGTGTCTTCTTTTTGTTAATTGTTAAACCAAATTCAGAACAAGCATTGGAGAATGCAGATAGTAGATGTTGTAATTCTTCCTCAGAGTGGGTCGTAATCGCAGCATCATCCGCAAAAAGCAACTCTCTGATTAGTACCCTCCTAATTTTGGTCTTGGCCTTCAATCTCTGAGCATTATAGAGGCCACCATCTGAGCGTGAGTGAATGTATATACCGTCATCCTGATCACGAAAGGCATATTTCAGTAGAAGTGAAAAGTATATCCCAAAGAGGGTGGGGGTTAGTACACAACCTTGCTTAACTCCACTCTTGATTTCAAACTCTTCTGAAGTTGAGCCATCAAACTTGATTATACCCTTCATGCCTGTGTGGAACGATTCCACAATGGACAGAAGAGTTGGTGGGCAGCCAATCTTCTTTAGTGCTTTGAACAGACCCTCACGACTGACCAAATCGAATGCCTTTGTGAGGTCGATGAAGGCAATAAACAGTGGCTGATTTTGTTCCCGGCATTTTTCTTGCATCTGTCGCAATGAGAATATCATATCAATGGTAGACCGGTTCTGACGGAAGCCGCACTGTGATTCGGGGTAGACTTGATCTCCCAGGACTTGAAGTCTGCGTAGAACAATTCTGGGAAATACTTTCCCAACAATACACAGAAGTGAGATACCCCTATAGTTGTTATAGTCGCTCCGATCACCCTTGTTCTTGTACAGCGTTATGATGTTTGAATCTTTGAAATCCTGTGGGACTTGTCCTTCTCGCCAGCATAGCTCTATTAGCTGGTGGATCTGTAGAGTGAGTGTGTCTTGCCCACTCCTGATTACCTCTATTGGAATCCCATCCTTACCTGGAGCCTTGCCAGACGCAAGTTCATTTATAGCACAATTAACTTCTGTTATGGTTGGGAGAGTGTCCAGGTGGTCAAGAGTTGGCAGGGCCTCTATGGCGTTGAGGGCATCATCCGCTAGCTTGGTCTCACTTGAGTAAAGCTCTAAATAGTGCTCGACCCATCTATCCATCTGCTGTTTCTTATCAGTGATGATTTCTCCAGTCAAGGTTTTCAGCGGTGCACTTCTTTTGATCATTGGACCACAGGCTTTCTTTATCCCTTCATACATGCTTCTGATGTTTCCCTTATCACTTGCGATTTGAATGGACTCACATAACTTGATCCAATAGTCATTCGCACACTGCCTGGCAGCCTTTTGTACATCCTTCCTCGCTTGCTTCAGCTCACTCAGAGTGTTACGCGTTGGTCTTTCCTTGTTTCTTAAGAGAGCTATCTTCTTTTTATCAATCAAGGGCTGCAGTATCTGGCTGTTTGCCGCAAACCAGTCCTGCCTCTTACTGATCCACAGTGCCGTAAACCCCTACCGCTGTTTTATAAATAGTTTCCTTAAGTTTACTCCATTTATCATTTACTATACAATTTTCTGATGTATCATTGAAAGCGTCTTCAAGTTGCTGTTGAAATTCAAAGCACTTTCCAGGATCAGTGAGTGTTAATAATATTAATCCTGGGGCTAGATTTGTGTTTAGCTGTGTAGATTCTCTTTGGTCTCAGTCTAACCCTTGCAACAACCAAAGAATGATCTGTATCACAGTCAGCACTGTGGTAACTTCGAGTTAATGATGTATGGTTCAGATGTTGTCTCCGTGTGATAATGAAGTCCAGCTGATGCCAATGGCCGGATCTTGGATGTTTCCATGTGACCTTATGCAGCTCTTTTGTTTTAAAAAAGGAGTTTGTAATACATAGGTCATTTCTAGTGCAATGCTCCAGCAGCCTTTGCCCATTATCATTCATGCGACCGATGTTGTATTTTCCAAGGCACACTGGCCATGAACTCGAGTCCTTGCCCACACGAGCATTGAAATCACCGAGCATATAAATGTAGTCGGATTTTGGAACTGCCTTGATCACAGAGTCTAGCTGCTCATAGAACGTATCCTTCACATCATCAGAGGAAGCGAGTGTCGGTGCATATGCAGTGATAATGGTGGCAAATCCACAAGAGGTTGCCAAGCGCAGGGATAATAATCTTTCATTACCTCCAGCTGGGATATCAATCATTCCCAGTAGCGAATTCTTCACTGCAAAGCCCACACCATGTTGCCTTTTTTCTGCCTGCCCTCTTCCCTTCCAAAAAAGGTGTAATTGTTTTCCCTGAGTGACCCTTCCTCAGCGAGGCGAGTCTCCTGCAGGCCAGCAATATCAATGTTAAGACGACTTGAGTTCAGCATCAATCACAGCCGTTTTTCTCACATCGTCAATATTTGTCAAGTCAGTGGAAAATCCTGGACACATGGTTCTTACGTTCCAGGTTGCAAGCCGTAGCTTGAGGTTTCTATTATTCTTTTTATTAGTACCTGGTGCATTGGTTTTACAGCCTGCGATGCAGATTTTGTCCTAGTCCCAAGCACCCATTGAAGCAGGCAGGCTGTGGCGGATCAGCACCCAATTGGCCGGGGGCTGCCCAGCTTGAGGCGGGCGGTAGCTGATCAGTGACACCTGTAGGTGTCTCCCACCGTCAGAGGCAACGCGTGGCGCCCCATGTCTACGCCAACTGACAAGGACTTATAACCCGTAACAATTGCCTCTCGCTTTGATTCCGAGACCGGCTAAGACCAGGGATGGAGTTATTGCCTCTCCATAGCACAAAGCCTGGGCTAAAATAAAGAAACCATGTGTTGCCCATGCAGCATGATCCCTCTCTTGGCCTGCCTAGTCCACTCCAGAGGAAATTTAACACCTATACATCTGGAACAAGACAAGCTGCAGAAGCTGCCGGATCAGCAAAGCAATGCTCTAACTGTCCACCTGTCGGAGCTTCGATCCTAGACCAGCTGCCAACCAAGGCTTAGGGCCTGGTCTGCCCTGCCATGACTATTTTGTCTTTGGGTTGCATTTCCTCGCACCAGGATAAGGCTAGTACCCTCCCAATTGCGCTCTTCAGCCCGAAGCCGTTGACACAATGAGGGGTGTCGGGTTTGGTAAGCGCCGCCAAACATTCGGCGCTGACAGAAAGCAGGTAGTACCGTCTACTGTCATACGGTAGCTCAGTCATATCTGACTAAGACCTGACTATAATTGATTGTTATGTGCTAACTGTTAACGTTACTGATATGACGTAATGACATTGCCTATATTTGCCAGAAACTGACATTTGTGTTCCCTGTCTGCAGCCAGCAACTGTACCCTAGAGCCAGAGCGTGGATTGTGCAGGGCCTACATCCCACGGTACTTCTACAACATCACCACTGCCGAATGCCAGTCGTTCGTCTATGGTGGTTGTCAAGGCAACGGCAACAACTTCGAGACTGTGGATGATTGCCAGGCTTTCTGTGTCTAATGTCCAGAGTTTTTATCACCTTCAAGCCAAAACAACACCCGGCCTGCCTGTCCATATTAACCAGATCTTCGAGACTTTATTAAAAGTTCTTGTCAAACATCAGAAACCATTCTACAGAAAACGCTCAATGTTTTTACTTGGGCAGACTCGGGCAGCCATTTTGGACAGACTACAGGTACTAGAACGTCCCTAATTATGTGAAAATATTAATGATGTAGAAACTAGCAGTTGCAGTCTAGGAGAATGATTTGTTTCAAGAAATAAATGGACGCATATATAAGTGTGTTGTTGGTATATTTTGTTGATGTGCTTGCTTGCTTAACTTCGCTGGCTGTTAACTCCAGCGACAAGTCTTGTATGTCGGATGAGGACATTCTGTTGTCCAACATCAGTGTCATGTCATACAGGATCTGAGGTTTGCGTGAGTATCCGTTGTCCCATGTTTGGCTTATTGGTGTGCAGACTGGTGGTTCCTCGCCGTACAGGCAGACACTCTCCGACTTCGGAGGAATCAGCGATCCCACTACGTTAGCCAGGACCCCACAGAGACCTGTTGCCCAGGACGCACGGGTAGGACGTGTTAGTAGGACTTGGCCAGTATAGAACCTGGCCCTGGTGCCTTGGAAACACTTCTGCGTCCCATTTTGTTGATGATCTGTTGTATTAAGATCAATATATTGATGTTGACAGAAAGTAGAGAGTGTGATGTATAGTGTCGCTGTGAGAAAATACAGTATGTGTGCATGTGCGCGTGCGTGTGTGAGCGTGCGCGCGCGCTCTCTCATTTTAAGAACAACTCCATCTGTGATGAAAGGGGCCAGGAGAATTATGAGATAGCAATTTCAGCGTGCTGGGCTACCAGTAAACAATATAAAATGACACAAAGTAGTGCAGCTTTACATAACAGAGTTAAGACACATACAGAACGTTGCGGCGATTAGCCTTCATCAGCAAACAAACACATTCACAAACACAACATACAGTCAAGGAGAACTCCTGTGACTACATTAGAAGGTGATGACAGGACGAGAAGAACAAAAGCATGGAAAAATGGAAGCAATGAAGAGAAAATGAGAATTGAAAAAAATGTTAATTGAAAAGAATGTTAGTTGAAGAAAATGTTTAATTGAAAAAACGTTAATAGAGAAAAATCTTCATACTCACCTCACCCTTTGGATCTGTAAGTAACTAAGAGAATCTCGGGTGTGTTGTTATATCCGGTGCTGGGTGTACGGTTCAGTGAGCACATAGAAAGAAGGGGGCGGGGTAGGAGGCGTGTAAAATAGAAGGTGGTACTAGCCAAAACCCCATTGTGTTATTATAGGGGCGAGTCTTAAGGTCTGGGTGGACTGATATGCGTGAACACGCGTACATACATAGACACACCTCAACAGACAAAATGCTAGTGTATGTGGACATGTGCAAAGTATATGCAAGCAGAGAGAGAGAGAGAGAGAGAGAGAGAGAGAGAGAGAGAGAGAGAGAGAGAGAGAGCGAGAGAGCGAGAGAGAGAGAGACAGAGAGAGACAGAGAGAGACAGAGAGAGAGGAAAAGTGCCTGTGACATACCACATGAGGCATGCGGAGCGCGTCGGTCTACCCGTACAACACACTTCAGGAGCCACTCGCCCAGTGCTCGAGTTGTTGGGGCTGTGTAAGATCCAACCACTGGCAATACACGTGAAATAGGTATGCACAGAGAAGCAAGATGTAAGGGGAGAGAGAGAGAGGGGGAGAGGGAGAGAGAGAGGGAGAGAAAGAGGGAGAGAGAGAGGGAGAGAAAGAGGGAGAGAGAGCGAGAGAGAGAGAGGGAGAGAGAGGGAGAGAGAGAGCGAGAGAGAGAGCGAGAGAGGGGGAGAGAGGGAGAGAGAGGGAGAGAAAGAGGGAGAGAGAGGGAAAGAGAGGGGGAGAGAGGGAGAGAGGGAGAGAGAGAGGGAGAGAGAGCGATAGAGAGAGAGCGAGAGAGGGGGAGAGGGAGAGAGAGGGAGAGAGAGCGAGAGAGGGAGAGAGAGAGAGAGCGAGAGAAGGGGAGAGAGGGAGCAAGAGAGGGGGAGAGCGAGAGAGAGGGGGAGCGAGAGGGAAAGAGAGAGAGAAAGAGAGAGAGGGAGAGAGAGCGATAGAGAGAGAGCGAGAGAGGGGAAGAGAGAGGGAGAGAGAGTGAGAGAGCGAGAGAGAGAGAGAGAGAGAGAGAGAGAGAGAGGAAAAGTGCCTGTGATATACCACATGAGGCATGCGGAGCGCGTCGGTCTACACGTACAACGTTTCACTCATAATGTACCCTATGAAATAGTGAGTATGGTTGATTGTTACACAGCACACTTCAGGAGCCACTCGCCCAATGCTTGAGTTGTTCGGACTATGTAAGATCCAACCACTGGTAATACACGTGAAGTAGTTAGGCACAGAGAAGCAAGATGTAAGGAGGGAGGGAGGGAGAGAGAGAGAGAGAGAGAGAGAGAGAGAGAGAGAGAGAGAGAGAGAGAGAGAGAGAGAGAGAGAGAGAGAGAGAGAGAGAGGAAAACTGCATGCGACATATCACATGAGGAATGCGGAGTGGGTAGGTCTACATTCTTTTCAATTAACATTTTTTTTTCAATTCTCATTTTCTCTTCATTGCTTCCATTTTTCCATGCTTTTGTTCTTCTCGTCCTGTCATCGCCTTCTAATGTAGTCACGGGAGTTCTCCTTGACTGTATGTTGTGTTTGTGAATGTGTTTGTTTGCTGATGAAGGCTAATTGCCGCAACGTTCTGTATGTGTCTTAACTCTGTTATGTAAAGCTGCACTACTTTGTGTCATTTTATATTGTTTCACAGCTTTACCGCAGTTCCACCAAATTTTATTCATACTGGGCTACCAGTAGAGAACTGAGAAGTGTCCACACTCCACACAGAAGGGCAAAAGGGCATCCCTGGTCAGAAGTCGAATGCCTAGAGCTGACTTTTTCTTTGGGGCGGGCCTCTTGAAGCTCCTGGCTGTCAACATGAAGACTCAGTGATACATTGCCCAGTCTTTGTGGGACTTTCCTGACAGCAGAAGTCACAGTTTTACGCGAGTCTGGACAGTTCAGATCTAAGTCACTTACTTCACCTCGCATTCACAAAATAAATCACCGTCTCTACACCATTCTGAGAATGTTAGTAACTGAACAAAATAATCGAGCAAAGTATTCAAGGATCACCCGCACCGGACACTTAACTCGTGTGTTCTTGTCCCAGCTTTCCGCCATCCGTGGCTGTGTTTGCATTGATTGTTCTGCCGCCCTCCAGCGGGCATTTCTCCAGCTGTGTTATAGAACACGACTGGAGGGATGGGAAGGGGCAGAGGCGGGGGGGGGGGGGGGGGGGGTTAAAGTCTCTTTCCTATACACATCAACCAAGACAATCGAACACGACTGAGGGGTTAAAGTCTCTTTCCTATACACATCAACCAAGACAATCGAACACGACTGAGGGGTTAAAGTCTCTTTCCTATACACATCAACCAAGACAATTGAACACGACTGAGGGGTTAAAGTCTCTTTCCTATACACAACAACCAAGACAATTGAACACGACTGGAGGGGGGAGGGTTAAAGTCTCTTTTTTATACACTTCAACCAGGACAATTGAACACGAATGGGGGGGGGGGGTGTTAAAGTCTCTTTCCTATACACATCAACCAAGACAATCGAACACGACTGAGGGGTTAAAGTCTCTTTCCTATACACATCAACCAAGACAATTGACAGCAAGTTATACTGTGATACTTTATACCAGTATTTCCCAACCTTTTTTGTGCTATGCCCCACTTAAGCCTTTCTAAAATTCTTATGCCCCCCACACCCCTCCCGCCCACCCCACCCCCAACATATGCAAATTTTTAATGAAATGTTCACTAAAGAAACTTGAATTTTTTTTTAGAAGGGCTCATGGTTCCCAGAGGGGCTAGAGGCCCCCCCCCCCCCCCACCCCCACGTCCCTGTGTGTCGGTTGTGTTGGGTGAATTTTGTTTTGTTTGCGGTTACCCCAGACAAGCTGGTTACCCCGCATCCCCCTTTTTTGTGTGGACCCTTAGTCTCACTGTGAGCTATTGCCCACAGTGGTCCACCAGGCCCACATCTAAGGTAAAGATGTGTGATGGGTTTTTATTTGATCATCCCGGCCCCCGACCAGACCAGGCGCACTACTGGGGGGTGGGAGAGAGAGAGAGAGAGAGAGAGAGAGAGAGAGAGAGAGAGAGAGAGAGAGAGAGAGAGAGAGAGAGAGAGAGAGAGAGAGAGAGAGAGAGAGAGAGAGAGAGAGCAGCAAATGCACTAGATCCTAGCCAAAGGATCGATAATCGCTAAGAAATTATTGAGCAAACACAGTAAGTAAATTTTCAAAACATATAATGGAGAACTGAAATTCAAGTACAAAATAATTTTAATGAAAGATTTTTATATATTATTTTAATTATTAGTAATTATTTAAATTTAGTGAGATCCTTGCGCTTGATGCTTGCTGCAAAGAGATTTTATGTCAGGTTCCAATTTAGTTAACTTTAGTCTCAAGTTTTATTATATCCAGCCGATTTCTTTTTCCTTTTTTTTTTTTAAGCAGAAAATCATTTATGGCACCAAATCCGCATTCAGCTATTGTCCCCCATAACAATCGAATTGCCCCCCTGTGGGGCGTTTGCCCTACGTTGGGAAACACTGCTTTATACAGTAAATGCAACACAATTGTATGGATCCGAATCCCGGAAAACCACAGAAACAATTACCACTGAACTACACGCATTCATTAATTGCTGAATGGACAGAACAGAAGGCTGAAATATTACATGAAAGAATCTCTCATTCGTAGCTTACGGAGAGCTCTTTTTATTCCGTGCGGTTATGTTTTTTAATGTGACCATCATACGTCACTTGTCTCGTTTTCATGTCTCTGATCACCCCCACCCCCACTCACCTACTCACCCACTCACCCCAATTACCCCCTCACCCACCCACCCACCCACCCTCACCCACCCACTCACCCTCACCCACCCACTCACCCCACCCCAGTAGCAGTTTTCTGCAATGGGTCAGTGATGTAATAGCACCGTCACATTGTGTAGGTTAGTGATGTAATAGCACCGTCACATTGTGTAGGTTAGTGATGTAATAGCACCGTCACATTGTGTAGGTCAGTGATGTAATAGCACCGTCACATTGTGTAGGTTAGTGATGTAATAGCACCGTCACATTGTGTAGGTCAGTGATGTAATAGCACCGTCACATTGTGTAGGTTAGTGATGTAATAGCACCGTCACATTGTGTAGGTTAGTGATGTAATAGCACCGTCACATTGTGTAGGTTAGTGATGTAATAGCACCGTCACATTGTGTAGGTTAGTGATGTAATAGCACCGTCACATTGTGTAGGTTAGTGATGTAATAGCACCGTCACATTGTGTAGGTCAGTGATGTAATAGCACCGTCACATTGTGTAGGTTAGTGATGTAATAGCACCGTCACATTGTGTAGGTTAGTGATGTAATAGCACCGTCACATTGTGTAGGTTAGTGATGTAATAGCACCGTCACATTATGTAGGTCAGTGATGTAATAGCACAGTCACATTGTGTAGGTTAGTGATGTAATAGCACCGTCACATTGTGTAGGTTAGTGATGTAATAGCACCGTCACATTGTGTAGGTTAGTGATGTAATAGCACCGTCACATTGTGTAGGTTAGTGATGTAATAGCACCGTCACATTGTGTAGGTTAGTGATGTAATAGCACCGTTACATTGTGTAGGTTAGTGATGTAATAGCACCGTTACATTGTGTAGGTTAGTGATGTAATAGCACCGTTACATTGTGTAGGTTAGTGATGTAATAGCACCGTTACATTGTGTAGGTTAGTGATGTAATAGCACCGTCACATTGTGTAGGTTAGTGATGTAATAGGACCGTCACATTGTGTAGGTTAGTGATGTAATAGCACCGTTACATTGTGTAGGTCAGTGATGTAATAGCACCGTCACATTGTGTAGGTTAGTGAACACACAGGGATAAGTGGTCAGTCTTTCTCTCACTTTGACAAGCGACCAGCCCGCCTTCAACGCTCTCAGGACGTTACCACGGCAGTTCACTATCAACTTCGCTAGCCCGTCCGCCATGATCAACTATTCTTCTTCTTCTGCTGCGTTCATCCAGAGTTTTTTTTCCGGATGTGATTGCGTTGTGCCTGTTTACAGCAAAGCTGCGTTCTTGCGCCGTTAGGCCAACACATCCGACTTCTGCGGGCATTTGTTGACCGGGTTAACCATCCCGGGTGATCAACTCTAACTGCTACATGGTGATGATGATGATGACGATGATGATGATGACGACGATGATGATGATGATGATGACGATGATGATGATGACGACGATGATGATGATGGTCAAGATAATGATGCAGTCAACATTTGCTCATTTCAATGCCACACGAGAGTTCACAGTTCTTATAATCATTAGTTTTCAATTGTTCACATTCTTAACCGAGTCGTCTACTTGCTAATATCTCTGCCTTCTGTGAGTGTCACTCCATACCACTGAATATATTCCATAAGTTATTTCCGTGGCATTTGGGATTACACGGCGACTGAAATATTTCGTAAATGCGTTTTAACAACAGAGATGAGATGCCTTAGAAGGGCTGTGGGAGTAACTGTGAGAGAGAATTGGGAATGAGGAAATTAGAAGACAAGATCCGAAACCAGTCGTGCATTTCATTACAGAACAACAGACTATATGGTTTGGCCACCCCACAATAATGTCCTGGTACAATCTGCCACAAAGAGCGACATTGAAGAAGTATAATGGATACAGAACAAGGGAAAGACCGCGTAAAAGATGGAGTTATGGTATCAAAAACAACCTTAGAGAAATTAATGCCAACTTACAAAGAAGAGCAATAGAAAGACCGCATAAAAGATCGTTACCTCTCCCGCCAATACTTCACTGAGGTTAATGGAGGAGAAGTGGAAGTTTGAACTTCACTGCACAAGTTCATGCACAGCTCAGCGGAGATTCCCGGTTGTGAGAGAGCCGGCACCAGACCGCACCAGGGTTGACTCGACGGGTCACGGCGGGCAGGAGGGACTCCATGGCGGAGATTGTACTATAGACTTGAAATCTGTGTTTCTTTGATCTTCATTTGTTCTTTCCCCGGAGAGACACGGGTGTTTTCTCTATTGTGTTCAAGCATTGTTGAGTTGGGCAAGTTTACTGAAATAATCACGTCAGTTGGTGAGTGACATCTCATGATGTGTGTTGTTGATGAATGGATTCCTCTCCTATCCTCTTCACACATCAAGTATGATCAAGTCATTGTATGATTGTGAATGAATGCACAGAAAACAGCTGTCAGTTTATTTTATGCTTGTTGGCATCAATGAAAGACATTAAACAACGACTATCAATTAATCTTCAAAGACTAAAACAACTGAATAAATTATGGAGTGGGACACAGATAGAACTACAAAAATTAGATTTTTATGAGTATGTTAATTATAATAAAGAAATAATTAGGAAGAACTTGGAAGCAACAGAGATGTGGGTCCTAAGACGAATGTTGCGAATTCATTTGACTGCCAAAGTAACTGTTAACGACTGCCTGAAGGAGGCTAATGAAACTATAACATTATATGCAACAATAAGAAAGAGAGAAACAGCTTTTTGGTCATGTGATGAGAAGAGAGGCATTGGAGAACATCGTGACAACTAGAAAGATCGAGGGGAAGAGAGGTAGACCAAGAGTAATGATTCTGGATGGATTGAGACAGTGGCATGGAGGAATGTCATCAGCGGAGCTGATCCAGAAAACCAAAGACCGAGATCTGTGGAAAATCATGAACGCCCACGCCAGCCGGCATGGCACTTGATGATGATGAAGAGCATGCATCTTTCCCATTGCAACATACACCTGTGAGACCTGGACACTTACTAAACAAGCTGAACAGCGCATAAGTGCCTTTGAATATAAATATTATAGACGGGTTCTAAGAATATCTTGGGCAAAGAAAAGAACAAATGCATCCTACTTCAAGAGCTGAACATTAAAGAGGGTGGCTATTAAAGACAATAAACCAAAGAAAATTGAAATATTTTGGTCACTCGAAACGTCATGACAATTTGGAGAACAATAATGGTCCTGGCTTAGCGGTTATGACTTTTCTCCGTAATCTCGTATACTCTCGACAGGTAACGTGATGACGGTTCAAATCAGCAGTGGTTCGGATCGCATCGGTAACTTACGGGGTATGTGAGCCGGCCGCTCAGAAAGCAATGGCAAACTACTGAGCGTAATCTTGCCAAGAGATCAACATACAGCTGAAAGATGCTGGTGTTGACAGCTAAGTCCTGTAAAAAGGATATGCTAAAACAAAAAAAATAATAATATATATATGCCTGGGAAGAGAGGAAGAGGAATGCCAAAGAGAAGATGGGTGGAGGATGTGGGGGATGATCTCCAGATGGGTGTATCGGACGCGGGACATCTTGCTTGTGATCGAGAAGTTGTCCGGAAGTTGTTATGGGAGCGAGATTCTGCAAAGGACATGCAACTGAATGAATGAATGAATGAATGGATGTTGGCATCACCATAAAGTATGTCCTCAAACGGAGGCCAAAATAGTTTTCTCGGTTCTGTATATGGTGACATTCCTGCAGCAGATATGTAGCTGTCATTCTATATAATATTATTATATAATATATCATCATTGCTGTATATGTCATTGTGTACTTGTACCCTGCTTGTGTATCCCTTACTTACAGTTTACCACAAAATAGGACTTCTGGTCCTCAACATGGCGGTTAGGCATTGAACCGTTAAGGCTTGTGTAGTGTTTATGCTTGTGGCTACGGTTTGCATTCGCATTTTCTTCATGTTGGATTCCACCTTGCTACTGAGTCAGTGCGTGGCACGACACTGTGAGCTGTGAAATTCGTGTGGAATGCTTTTACATCTATCCGCTGTAGTTTGTAGCGTGAACCGCATGCCGGCTGTCGCTGCATTGACTGGTTTGCCTTTTCGGTTCACAAGTGCATTTTTCAGGAGACTCCTAAGTCGTCGCTGGAGCTACGGAGTTCGTGCTTTGTGCGGCGCTTTTGGCGGGTCGCTCTGCGGAAAGAGACCGAGTAATCTGGGATAAAACCCGGGTCAATGACATTCTTCTGGTGACTGCCGACCGATTCTATCGACGATGAGCTGTATTTTTCGTGTATCTGTGCGGGCTGTTGGCTTGCCGAGACTCCTGTCTGTTCCACTTTTCACATTGGGCAGTGATGAGCATTTTGTGTGAAATCCACTGGCACAGGAACGGAGCATAATGGGAACGACCCGTTGCAGTGAAGTTGGAACAGCGGCGTAGATACTCGGCCAATGCCGCAAGCGAATACAGTATTGTGTGTGTGTGGGGGGGGGGGGGGGGTCATTGGGGACAATAGACAGCCAGCAGTAAAGGGAGAACTCCGTGGGACTCGTGTAGTCTGGGTAAGCCTCGGAGTCAACAGATTCTGAGTGGGGCCAGGGTAGGCTGTGGGGTTGGCTTGGTGTCCAGTATATCCGTCCCCGGGGGTGGGACCAGAGTAGGCTGTGGGGTTGGCTTGGTGTCCAGTATATCCGTACCCGGGGGTGGGCCCAAGGTAGGCTGTGGGGTTGGCTTGGTGTCCAGTATCTCCGTCCCGGGTGGGCCAGGTAGGCTGTGGGGTTGGCTTGGTGTTTCAGTATCTCCGTCCCCGGGTGGGCCCAAGGTAGGTGTGGGGTTGGCTTGGTGTCCAGTATCTCCGCCCCCGGGGGTGGGACCAGGTTAGGCTGTGGGGTTGGCTTGGTGTTTAGTATCTCCGTCCCCGGGGGGTGGACCAGGTTAGACTGTGGGGTTGGCTTGGTGTCCAGTATATCCGTCCCCGGGTGGGCCCAAGGTAGGCTGTGGGGTTGGCTTGGTGTTTAGTATCTCCGCCCCTGGGGGTGGGACCAGGGTGGCTGTGGGTTGGCTTGGTGTCAGTATTTTCCGTCCCCGGGTGGGGCCCAAGGTAGGCTGTGGGGTTGGCTTGGTGTTTAGTATCTCCGTCCCCGGGTGGGCCTAAGGTAGGCTGTGGGGTTGGCTTGGTGTCCAGTATATCCGTCCCATTGGGTGGGCCCAGGGTAGGCTGTGGGGTTGGCTTGGTGTCCAGTATCTCCGTCCCCGGTGGGCCCAAGGTAGGCTGTGGGTTGGCTTGGTGCCAGTATCTCCGCCCCGGGGGTGGGACCAGGTTAGGCTGTGGGGTTGCTTGGTGTTTAGTATCTCCGCCCCCGGGTGAGACCAGGGTAGGATGTTGGGGTTGGCTTGGTGTCCAGTACTCTCCGTCCCCCGGGTGGTGAGACCAGGTTAGACTGTGGGGTTGCTTGGTGTCTAGTATCTCCGTCCCCGGGTGGGCCCAAGGTAGGCTGTGGGGTTGGCTTGGTGTTTAGTATCTTCCGCCCCCGGGGGGTGGGACCAGGGTAGGCTGTGGGGTTGGCTTGGTGTCCGTATATCCGTCCCCCGGGTGGGCCCAAGTAGGCTGTGGGGTTGGCTTGGTGTTTAGTATCTCCGTCCCCGGGTGGGCCTAAGGTAGGCTGTGGGGGTTGCTTGGTGTCCAGTATATCCGTCCCCGGGTGGGGACCATGGTAGGCTGTGGGGTTGGCTTGGTGTCCAGTATTTCCGCCTTCGGTGTGAGACCAGGTTAGGCTGTGGGGTTGGCTTGGTGTCCAGTATATCCGTCCCCGGGTGGGGCCAAGGCAGGCTGTGGGGTTGGGCTTGATGTCCAGTATCTCCGTCCCCGGGTGGGCCCAGGTAGGTTTGTGTGGTTGGCTTGTGTGTTTAGTATCTCCGTCCCCGGGTGGGCCCAAGGTAGCCTGTGGGGTTGGCTTGGTGTCCAGTATATCCGCCCCCGGGTGGGCCCAGGGTAGGCTGGGGGTTGGCTTGGTGTTGAGTATCTCCGCCCCCGGGTGGACCAGGTTAGGCTGTGGGGTTGGCTTGGTAGTCCAAGTATATCCGTCCGCGGGTGGGCCCAAGGTAGGCTGTGGGGTTGGCTTGGTGTTTAGTATCTCCGCCCCCGGGGGTGGGACCAGGGTAGGCTGTGGGGATGGCTTGGTGTTTAGTATCTCCGCCCCCGGGGGTGGGCCCAAGGTAGGCTGTGGGGTTGGCTTGGTGTCCAGTATATCCGCCCCCGGGGTGGGACCAGAGTAGGCAGTGGGGTTGGCTTGGTGTCCAGTATCTCCGCCCCGGGGGTGGGACCAGAGTAGGCTGTGGGGTTGGCTTGGTGTCCAGTATCTCCGCCCCCGGGGGTGGGGCCAGGGTAGGCTGTGGGGTTGGCTTGGTGTCCAGTATCTCCGCCCCCGGGGTGGGACCAGGTTAGGCTGTGGGGTCGGCTTGGTGTTTAGTATCTCCGCCCCCGGGGGTGGGACCAGAGTAGGCTGTGGGGTTGGCTTGGTGTCCAGTATCTCCGCCCCCGGTGGTGGGACCAGGGTAGGCTGTGGGGTTGGCTTGGTGTCCAGTATCTCCGCCCCCGGGGGTGGGACCAGTGTAGGCTGTGGGGTTGGCTTGGTGTTTAGTATCTCCGCCCCTGGGGGTGGGCCCAAGGTAGGCTGTGGGGTTGGCTTGGTGTTTAGTATCTCCGCCCCCGGGGTGGGACCAGGGTAGGCTGTGGGGTTGGCTTGGTGTTTAGTATCTCCGCCCCCGGGGGTGGGCCCAAGGTAGGCTGTGGGGTTGGCTTGGTGTCCAGTATCTCCGCCCCCGGGGGTGGGACCAGAGTAGGCTGTGGGGTTGGCTTGGTGTCCAGTATTTCCGCCTTCGGGGTGAGACCAGGTTAGGCTGTGGGGTTGGCTTGGTGTCCAGTATTTCCGCCTTCGGGGTGAGACCAGGTTAGGCTGTGGGGTTGGCTTGGTGTCCAGTATCTCCGCCCCCGGGGGTGGGACCAGGTTAGGCTGTGGGGTTGGCTTGGTGTCCAGTATTTCCGCCTTCGGGGTGAGACCAGGTTAGGCTGTGGGGTTGGCTTGGTGTCCAGTATTTCCGCCTTCGGGGTGAGACCAGGTTAGGCTGTGGGGTTGGCTTGGTGTCCAGTATTTCCGCCTTCGGGGTGAGACCAGGTTAGGCTGTGGGGTTGGCTTGGTGTCCAGTATTTCCGCCTTCGGGGTGAGACCAGGTTAGGCTGTGGGGTTGGCTTGGTGTCCAGTATCTCCTTCCTGAGTCAGATGCAGCCAACATGGTGTGTGGTGTTAGTAGTAATGGAGTCTGTGAATAGATATAATGGTGCTGTATTATGTAGATATAAAGTGTTGTATTGTGTAGACAGAAAGTGTCGTATTGTGTAGATATACGCTATTCTAATGTGTAGTTAGAAAGTGTTGTGTTATTTAAATACAAAGTGTTGTATTGTGTAGGAAGAAACTCTTCGTTGTTTAGATTTAAGCTGTCGTAATGTGTAGATAGAAGGCTGCTGTATTGTGTATATAGAAAATGTTGTATTGTTTAAATACAACGTGTTGTATTGTGTGGATAGAAACTCTTGTTTTGTTTAGGTATAACTGTTCTAATGTCTAGATAGAAGGCTGCTGTATTGTGTATATAGAAAGTGGTGTATTAATTAGATACAAAGTGTTGTATTATGTAGATAGAAAGTGCTGTATTATATAGATACAAAAAGTTGTATTGTGAAGATATAAACTGGTCTAATGTGTAGATAGAAGGCTGCTGTATTGTGTATATAGAAAGTGTTGTATTATGTACATAGAAATCGTATTGTGTAGATAGAAAGTATTCTAATATGTAGATAGAAGGCTGCTGTATTGTATAGAATATTCAAGAATTCAACATTGCGCCACCCTCCCGCCAGGACACAACACCAGCCATGGATATCGCTGAACTTCTAGAGCAGGAGAAGCAGAAGGAGACTGCGGCAGCCGAGGAGAAGCTTGCGAGCCAAGATGCATCGGCAGATTCGAATATTTAACAAAGAGAAGTACACCTACACAGGAAAACATTGTACGAAGCTAGCAAGCAGAGGTAGGTCACCCATACCGGCCACATCAGGTGGCACTGTTATGTTATCTTCCGGATTGTTTCTGTATGTGTCAGCCTATTTATATGTATGCCTCTCTCTCTCTCTCTCTCTCTCTCTCTCTCTCTCTCTCTCTCTCTCTCTCTCTCTCTCCTCTCTCTCTCTCTCTCTCTCTCTCTCTCTCTCTCTCTCTCATGACATATCTTTATTGTCATCATTTTGTGAGGACAAACGCTACAGAGACATTCTCTGCAACATACCGCTAATGACGACCACTGAAGTATTTATTCATCTCAGTAGGCCTAACCTAAGAAACAATAACTCATCAGGACTAGATGGAATAAATAATCTGATCCTTCGCTACGCTGCACCGGCGATCTGCGAGTCACTCACTTTTTATATATAATCAATGTCTCACCAAAGGTCACTGCCCATCAGCCTTTAAAATCGCTAAAGCGTATCCTCATTTAAAAACTGGTTCATTACACGATCGTCTCGTGAGTAACTATAGGCCAATTTCCATATTGTCCTCACTATCCTAACCACTAGAAAAGCACATTCACAAAACAACATTAGAACACTTAGTTCGCCACAAACTAATAGTTGATAGTCGTCAGAGTGTCGGCCAAAATATTCTTGTCATACGGCCCTAATAAACATGATAGAAAACTGGCATCAAAATATTAACAACATTACTCTATGTGGAGCGGTGTTTATGGACTTTAGGAAAGCATTCAATATGATAGATCATACTATCCTAACTTTAAAATAAAAAAAATAAAAAAATAAAAACTAGAAATAATGAAATTAAGCTTTAATGTAGTGGACATGAATAAAAATCATTTTTATTGGACAGAAAACAAATAGTATCACATAATAAATTTGTATCTCAAGCCATCACCACTAATATTGGAGTACCTCATGAGTCTATACTCGGTCCTCTGTTATTTGCCATTTATATAAATGATCTTCCCGTATATCTTTCGTCGTTCTGCGATATATTTGCAGACGACTGCACAGTATATACAAACGTTACTAATTGCAATGCACTAGAATCATCCTTGCAACAGGAAATAAATAGCGTAGTTAACTGGAATCATGCAAACCGCATGCAAAATTAACATTTCTAAAGCAAAATCTATTTTAATAGAAACCAGGCAAAAACATCTCTAAACTCGCAGAGAATTCTTCAACTGCACATTGGTAGCACCGCCTGTAGAAAGTGTAATCGAGCACAAGGCACTGGGTCTTATCATTGATCAAAATCTAACCTTTAATTCCCTGTTCATGCTCTGGTTAAATAAATAGCCAAAAGGATACCAACTTGCCAAAATAAAAATGTCCATGACGAAAACACACAAAAAAGATATTCTATACTTCCCACATACAAACACATATTGATTATTGCTCCATAATCTGGGATGGATGCTCCAAATCAGTAAAAAAACGCCTTTATTCACTCCAGAAAATGACAGTGCGTTTAATTAACGGTGAAAATCTTACGGACAATTATATCCTACATGAACGTCTTCAGCTACTGCCACTCCACAAACGCATACTCTTAAATAAGGCTAAACTAATTCCCAAGATCCTATTTTGAAAATGCTCTAAGCTACCTTTGGCCATTGTTCAAATATAACGCAAGACATAGCCAACGACTAAATATATTTCATGTCCCTAAACCTAGGATAGACTTATATAAAACAAGCTTAGCATACTCTGCCGCTCAGTTGTGGAACAATCTTCCACAAGAAATCAAAGACACCACCAATCATTATACATACAGTCGTAACCTGTTTGAACACTACCTCAGTACAGACTACATGCCCCCTAAAATAATAATAATAATAATAATAATAATAATAATAATAATAATAATAATATAATAATAATAATGGAAAATTATCTCAAACGACAACTAGCCAATAAACATTCCCATATATATCGTACGTTACACCTTCCTTAGGTATTTATAATGCTCATGTCAAACATTGCCTCAGTGAGTCATGTATTATTGATTATTTTTCATGCGTTTTAATGCTTATTGTTCTTTTGTTGTCTTAGCTTAGCTGCATAAGTGACGTTGAATGAAATAATGTATGAGAGGAAATAGATAGGAAGGGCAGAATGTCAGACAGGCCTGCGTGCCAAATTCTTAACCCTTTGAATATAAAGTTCGTTCGTTCTCTCTCTCATATTATACACTCTTTGTCTGTGCACTTACATGTATATATGTATCATCATCATTGTTAGCATTATCGCCGTTAGTATTACCACCAACTTCATCATCATCACAAGGTCGCATTCACATTCGTGTAACAAAGTCTGGATCCTGGTCGATGGTTGTCAGGCAATCCACAGTGTTTTCATGCCCAACAACACAGTCAGACTAAACCAGTGATTCCCAACCTTTTTTGTGCTATGCCCCATCAACACCTTTCTAAAATTCTTATGGCCCCCCCCCCCCCCAACATATACATAATTTTTAATATTCAAAAATTGAAATGTTCACTAAAGAAACTTGAATGATAGGATTTAGAAAGAAATCACTAGGAAATTATTGAGCAAACACAGTAAGTAAATTTTCAAAACATATAATGGAGAACTGAAATTCAAGTACAAAATAAATTTAATGAAATAATTTTCTATAATATAATTATTAGTAATTATTTATTATTTAAATTTAGTGAGATCCTTGCGCTTGATGCTTGCTGCAAAGAGATTTTGTGTCAGGTTCCAATTTAGTTAACTTTAGTCTCAAGTCTCCCCGTTTTATTATATCCGGCCGATTTCTTTTTCCTTTTTTTTTTATTTAGCAGAAAATCATTTATGGCACCAAATCCGCATTCAGCTAAATATGAAGATGGAAACGGTAACAATAGTTCTCTTGCACATTTGGTTGCATTTGGATATTTGATTTCGGTGTGCTCACAAAGCCATGCCATCGCTCCTTTTATATTAAATAAAGTTTTAATTGACTCACCATTTTGCATTTCTGCGAGTTCTTGATACTGCATATTTGAAATATCAGACAAATCCACTAACATTGGATGCATCATCCAAGTTGGGAAATCAATTTGTTTCAAATCAGAAAATCTTTCTTTTAAATCAGCCGATAAAATTTTCAAATGATCGACAATAACATATATAGCGGTATCAGTCACTTTATATGTTTGGAGCCAATGAAACTTTTCAAAATTGCATTCGCACTGCGAGCGCTAACAAGTCAAGTCGCATTATTCTGTCAAGAAGCCTGATCAGCAGGAAAATATCACGTGGAAAATCCAACAACAAGAAACACGCTGTTGCCAAGATGTGCAGCGTGGGAGCCGACAACAAGAAGAAGAACGTCGAGAGCCCACCTGCTAGCTGCATCAAAGAGCCTGATACTACAGCCATTACTGAAGCTACTACGAGGGAGAAGATTGACAGCCCAACACAGTCAAGAACCAAGACAGCAGAGAAGAAGGAGGAGAAAGACACTAGAGTCGGAAACACCGACTCAAAGACAGTCAGATGGGTTGTCAAAAGGATTCCTGTGGAGCTGACAGATGAAGAAATCCTGAAGCAGCTACGTGAAGAGAATCTTCACATCCGAGTCTTGAAGGCGGAGCGGCTTCTCACTTACTCCAAGATACCTACAACCCTGGCAGTGGTGACATCGGAGGGCAGCGAAATGCCGACCACAGCATCACTCAACAAGAGACTGCAGCAACCAGAGAGATTCATACCAAGTATCACGCAATGTTCAAAATGCCAGAGGGCCGGCCACAGCAGAGCAACGTGTCGCAGTAAGACGGAAATCTGTCGATACTGCGCCGATCACCACGCCTTCAAGGAGTGTCCGCTGGCCAAGCTGGACACGGACTTCCGAGCTCCTAACAACAGAAGAAAGTGCGCCAACTGTCTGGGCAAACACGGAGCAAGATACCTGGGCTGTCCGTACCTGCAGAGACAGAGAGACGTCTTAAAGATCGCCATCATCACAAAGACACCATTCAAGGAAGCAATGCAGAGGGGCGAGACAGCCACGGGTATAGCACAAGCTGAAAGAGATCAACTTCAAAAGCAGATAGACGAGTTGAAGAAACAAGTCAAGGCACTGCTGACGACGACTCCGACCAGCGATAATGAGAAGCTGCTGGCCGACATGAAAGAAATCCAGCTCAACATCAAACAAGAGATTCAGCGCATGGCTGAGATAAAGAAGGAGAACGAAGAAATCCTACAAATTATCAAGACCGAAAGAGAACTGCATAGAGCTGAAATGGAACTCTTTCAAAACAAACCAACCGAAGCCACACAAGAACTCACAGAAAAACCGCAAGAAGAAACCCAAAAGACCGAGTCTGAACAGCAAGCTAAAGCCAGCAGCCCAACCACAACGCCCAAGAGGGAACTACTATACCGTCGGATCTCTGAAGGAGGCACAGAATACCCAGTCGACAAGGAGGAACTCAAGCGCCAGGAATTCAGAAGGCGCTGGGAAGAAAAAGAAAAGAAGAAGCCTAAAAAACTTCGGGGGAAACCGATGATATACCCATTAGTACACTACAACTGTGAGGCCGACTTCGAGTACTATATCGAGGACGGTGAAATCGTCCCATGGCCGACCACGGAGGAAGAAAACGCTAGGCAGCAGATACGCAAACGAAACAGTGAAAATTGTTTCCCCAAGGAGGAAAAAGAAAACGTCGAAAAGCTCCTACAGAAAATGCACAAAAAAGGAGACAGAATACCAAATAAAAAGTCCTTTTAAGGACTGCAACCAGTCAAGCCTGGAGCCTGCACCGACAACGAAAACAAAAGGAAACATGCACAAAGGACAGCCGCCGACCGATCCCCCAGCTGGAGTGGGATCACGAAAAGTCCTTATAAGGACTGCAGCCAGACGAGCCAGGAGCCTACATCAACAAAGAAAACCACAACAACAGAAGAGCACAAAGGATAGCCGCCGACTACTGCTGACGTCACAGACACAAACGTTACATAACCAGTCCGAGATAGGACTCACAAGACAAGAATTAGGGCTAATAAACCCACAAAAACCACGTACCTCAATAATAACCACAGCTGATGAAGCAGGTTAGACGAGGACGAATTTGGAATTTTTGTTTTGAAAATTGGAATTGGAATTGGAACTTTTCAAAATTTTTGTTGTAAATACATGTCTGACATAATTCAATAAAGGTAATGAAACCAAATATCTTCGCTTTTGCATCGACAAGAGTTTTATTTGTTCCTTGAAGTTGTTTATTTAATATATTTAGTTTTTCAAAGATATTGGCTAAATAACACACAAATGCCTTACCATCGACCGTTAACAGATTTTTCATTTCAGGTTTTCGCTTTAAAAATCACTAAGATTATCAAATAGTTCCATAAATCTTTTCAAGCAGTTCCTTTTCGAGACCGATATTACTTCTGTGTGAAGTATGTCTCACATGGTCTTCATTTTGTTCTTCACAAAATAACTTGAAGAGACATTCACATTTGGCACTAGCTTTAATAGCATTGATACACTTTATAACTAAATTTAGTACTTCATTTAGAACAGGCGAAATGTTTTCAGCTACCAGGGTTTCCCTGTGAACAACACAGTGCATAAGAAGCATTTCTGGATTCTCATCTTTCATAAATTTTAAGCAACCATCTTTCTTCCCCATCATATTAGGAGCACCATCTGCAGCACAAGATGTTATATTTTTCATTGGTATTTTATTTTAGCTTACTATTATAACAGTGTGAAGGACTAAGAAAGACTGTTGGTTTCATATAAATAAGGTTTATTTACATTTGATGGCAAGTACTATAAACATGGCGTCCTTCCAGTTCCAGGCCCTGATCTTGACTGCCCCCTGACAACCAACTACGTCACGACTTGAGCATCTCTCTTCCCATTCTCCCCCGATGCTCAATCGTGCCGTAGCCTTTTCCCACCTACTACTCTACTTCTGTTACACCTCCCCATGTTAATTAAAGAATTTTTCTTGTAAAGGAAAAAATCTTTACTCCTAATCCCCTTACTCTATTCCCTCTTTTTTTTTTCTTACCTCTCACAGTTCCTCTAACCTTCCCCAAACCAACTCCAACTTAATTAAATATTCTATTCTTTAACTCTTTCCCGTGCTATATAGTCAACCACTATATAGTCATATATTTCTGGCTCGTTCTTGGCTCCTTATTGTTCCTGTAGAAAATATACATATCATAAGAACAGCTCGTAAAATCGTTATCATACCTTTGACCTTATAAATTCCTCACTCTTCCACAACACAAGATGGACAGAAACAATGTAGTTAGAAAAAGTAAAGAAACGGTGCGCACCGAGTGAGAAGTATAAAGAATGAATAGTCAACATGACCACATTTACACACAGTAATGAATAGTTAACACACTCACATTTACCTCCCTTGCCAATAAAAAAATTTTTTTGTAAAACAATTTTTTAAAATACATCTTACGAAATAGATCTTTGTTCTCTATAAATAAATTTGACATAAGTTTTCACAACACTTAATTTTGCTATCCACAATCTTGTCTATTTTTCCGATATCTCACGAGCCCATTGCCAATGTTCATATTCCATGAATACTTTTTTAAATATAATTCACGCTGGTTTTTCACAGTACCTATATCTTGCCCCATACATCCCATGACCTGCTTCTTTGTCCCGTTTTATATATATCCCCGCTTATATGCTGCCATTCACAGTCTTCCCCCAACCTTATATCTTCATATAACGCTACTTCCTATTTTACTAACAGTTCATATCTATAAGAACCTCTTCAAGCAACTTAATATTCACAAAGAGAATATTTCTCTATATTATCCCCCAGTAGTTTTATTAACTCTTTTCTGAACGAAAGGCCTTAAACAAAGCCCCATGTATTTGAAAATTAAACTTACTTAACTAAATTTATAACCTATTCATTAACAATGTAACTTAATATACAAAACCACTCATTTAAACGAAATAAAATCAAAACAAGACGTCATTCCCCCAAATTATCCAAAGAAAAACACATTTTAAAATGACATAACATGCATTTTATCAAATCAGAATAAAACATTCTATTACTACCTATCACTATTGGTCTCTTTTACGGACCAATAGTTTGTACTCAAACTATTTGGAACACAATAATCCTATTCTAAATCAATTTATCAAATAACATTTTACAAGACCAAATCAAGCAAAAAAAAAAAACATATTATATATGAGGCATTGCAACTCGGACTCAATAAAACAATCAAATAATAACCATCATTTTACAGTACCAACTCAAGCAAAAAAACATATTATATATGACTCATGACTCATAAAACTCAGAGTGAATAGAACACGATTTTCAAAAAAAAATATAACTCCCTTAAAATTACCACGTACAGTGACCCACCAACATTGGCCTCCCGTAACGAACATATCTATTTATACAAGTCATATTCCAGTATTTCTATGACCGAGAAAACAAAACACTTCACTGCCACGTATGTATATCTGTTAACTACAGACTAATTTCTTAACTTAGAACAATATCTGTTCTCTCTTACACACAAAAAATCAATAATCAACAATAACCGTACCATTGATTCTCTCCCCTCATAACTTTCTATCTTTTTCTAGCTTAACTCTTAATACATCATAACATCCGGAATATCATCTTAAGTAAGCACTGTAAACTACAGGTTGACTCCTTTTATCTATCCCTAATGTGGCGACTATTCCAACGTCAACTCAATGTAGCAGCCATCCTCTACTTATCAATTAACTTGTGGCTCGGCCTGCCAATTATTTCCCTTGGACCAAACATCACTATAACTTCTTAATTATTATCGTTAAACACGGCATTTCTAGCACCAATAAAAAACTTGTCTATTTGCTATAGAGTACATCCACCTATTGTACCAACACCTAATTTGTCCAATCTACGAAAAATCCAGACGTAGAAACATAAATTCAACCAGCAATTCTATCACAGAGAGAAAAAATATATATATACCTCCCTCAAACCTACCTCTATATTAGTTATCTCACTGCTTAACTACTCCTCAAGACCACTTATAAAAAGTATCCATAGAATCCTTTTCCATTTGCACCGTTTCGTATACTTCTTCAAGCATCACTTTCACTTCCAAATTCTGAAACTTATAACTTGCCATCTGCAGTATTCTCTATCTATCTATCTCCTACGTTTCCACCTCTTCAATAACTCCAAGTTTCTTTGAATAAGTGCTAACTCTACATCAATATCCTCTTCTTCGTACAACTTATTAGTTTCTTCCATACTACTAATTGATTCTGACCTTTCATCCATTTCTTCTTCTTCGTCTGTATGTCTCTCGTTAGCAGCCGCTAATCTCTTCTGTTCAATATCCCATCTAATTTGTCTATCATTATTTTCTTAAGGACCTTTCTAGTAGAGGCATATCTTCCCCGCTTGTTGAATAATCTCTAATCCTCCTCTGTCTTTTCACTTCTCTATCTCTTTGTTTATCCATTCTTCTTTTCGTTGCTTGTCTAGTATTCTTAAATGGAGCACTATTTCCTCTTCCATACTATCATAATGAGTTTCATTCACATTTTCGTCTTCTATCGTTTTCGGTATCGTCTGTTCTTGAGTATCTTCGTACCTGGAGTTGCTAGTAACTGATTTTGTACTGGATCTTTTCTAAAACTTGGGGTTACTGTAGGCTCCTCTGACGACTTGTTCATCTAAATATCTTGTGTCTGAATAATAATAATAATTATTATTATTATTTTCCATCTCATCCTCGTCTCTTCTTAAGTGTTCAACGTGTGCCCTTGCCACATGTCCTGTGACCTGGTTCTTGATAGTATACGATACATTACCTAGTTTTTCCAAAACGTAATAACCTGGGATCCAACCGAGCATCAAACTTAGAGTTTCTTCTATGCTTCTTGTAATAAACTCTATCACCTACTTTAAACTCTTGTAATTTTGTATTTACATTTTTGTACTTTTTCTGTCTTTCCCTAGCTTTAATTATATTATTCTTTAATCTTACGTGTGCTTTATGCATTTCTTGTATTATTGTCTCTTGAAAGTCTTCCCCCATATATTTCCGTCTTGGTTTTAATAGATTATCTATAGGTAGTATTGGTTCTCTCCCGTGTATTAAATAGAATGGTGAAAACCCTGTGCTCTCATTTTGATTTGTGCGAATAGCGCTAAGGGCAGGTCCTAAGAATAGATCCCAATCTTTTCATGTTCATCGACAATCTTTGCTATGATATCATACAATGTCCTATGTTGACGCTCGTTCCTAGCATTTGAAGAAGGTCTATAATATGAGGTCTTTATATGTTTTATGTTCAAATCTTTTAATAACTTTTCGAATTTTTATTTACAAATTCCCTACCATTATCCGTAAGTATACTTTGTGGGCAACTAAATCTTGGTACGAACTCTTGTAAAAAAATATTAATGACAGTATCTGCACTCTTATCTGGGATTGCATAAACTTCCGGCCAAAGACTGTAGATGTCTACTATATGAATTAAATACACGTTTCCTGACAATGTTCTAGGGTGAGGACCCGATATATCTAAACTAATCTTTTGCATTGGGAACTGAGGAATATCTGTATCTTGTAAGGGACACTTAATTGTTTTCATATTCCTTAACCTGCATTTTTCACATGTATCTACATATTTGCAAGCAGATTTAAACAAGTTTGGCCAATAATATTTGCTCGTAAGTGCTTTCACCAATTTATCGCGACCGAGATGTCCATTCTCATTGTGATATGCTTTTAAAACTTCATTTTCCAAATGTTTTGGAATATATTTCCTTAGCTGTTTCGTTCCTTTCACACATATAGTATAACTGTCCATCCTCTTGTAAAACCAAATAATTCTTCTTATATTTGTTCTCCTCCGTTTCTCTCAATTTTTGTTTTATTTGTAAGACTTTTGGATCCAAGTCTTGTTCTTCTTTCATATTAAATTGTGCTAAATGTGGGTCTTCTGCTCTATGTTCAGACTCTTGATCCGATGGTAAACTCTCAACTCTTCTCTATTTATTATGGCAGAATCTAAAATATTTACTTGCCAGTTTCGGTCGTCTATCTCTGGTTCAGCTTCATCTTCTGTGTCTCCTGATGACTGTGGGTACGGAATCCTAGACAATAAATCAGCGCATGTGTTAATCCTACCTGGAATGTATTCAATTTTCGTGTTGTACCCCTGTAGATTCAATGCCCAGGTCTGTATTTTCCTGTTCTGCACTGGAGCTTCTAAAAAAGACTTTAAAGGCATATGGTCAGTTCTAATAACAAAATTTGCGTTATGTAAGTAGTAATTTAGTTTCTGAAGAGCATAATGAATAGCATATGCTTCTTTTCAATAGTCGTCCATTTTCGTTGCGACTTGCTAAGTTTGTGAGACAAGAAGTAAATTGGCCTTTCATTTTTAACCCCTGGTATTCCAGACTCTTTTCCTTCATATGGTTGAACCAAACATGCTCCTATTGCATTGTCCGAAGCATCTGTGTACAGTATTAACTGTTTATTCAAGTCTGGATGCGTCAATAGTGGTACCAGTGTTAAGCTGTTTTTTAAATACTCGAACGCTTTTTGACACTCATCATCCCACTTAAATCTAGCGTATTTGCCTGTTAAATTTGTAATAGGTTCTGCTATCTTTGAAAACGCTGGGACAAACCGCCTATAATACGCACAAGTTCCTATAAACGCACGCACTTCCCTTACGTTAGTTGGAGGAGGTAATTCTTTAATAACCTTTATCTTTTCCTGGTCTGGTTTAATTCGTCTCTATTTATAATATAACCCAAATATTTTGTTTCTGTCTTTAAAAACTGGCACTTACTAAGCTTCAATTTAACGTTATGTACTCTTAATCTATCGAATACTAATCTAATATGTTTTAATGATCATTCACATCTCCTTTCGTAAAAATCAGAATATCGTCTATACAGGCTAATGCAAACCTTTGCATACCTTCTAACACTTCATTTATTAAGAGCATGTAGTGAGACGGCGCCGTTTTGACCCCAAAAGGCAAGTCGTAAGAATTCGTAAGAGCCCATATGGGTACAGAAAGCACTCTTCTTTTGAGCATCCTCGACATAGGTATACACCAGAATCCTGATCTTGCGTCTAACGTCGTGAAGAACGTAGAACCATTAAGCACCCCAAAATATCATCAATTACTGGTAGTGGGTACGCTACATTCTTAGTGATTTTGTTCAACGCCCTGTAGTCGCAGCAGAAGCGACTCGAACCATCAGGTTTGGCTACGATGACGACCGGAGATGACCATTCTGACTTCGATCTTGTTATTATTCCTGCTTTCAACATATCTTCTATTGCCTTTTCTACAATTTCTCTATTTCTCAATGGAGTTCTATATGGTTTTAAACTAATTGGTGGATGGTCTCCCGTATCTATTTCCATTGTAACTGTTTGTGTCTTTCCCAATTCCAAATCATTAATTGCAAATACATCTTGATTTTGCCTTATAAGTTGTTCTAATACTTCCTTATTTTCTGGCGGAGCTTTTAACTGTGCCAACAATTCTTGTTCCCTTGTCATTTTGTCTAGTGAATGTATTTGGGCTGTATTTCTTCTGGATGGATGGATCAATTCATCCATTTGTACGTTCCCTCTTCTTCCGCGTCCGCGTCTGTTATTAACTCTTTCACTAGAAGTTTCTGAATAACTTGTTCCCGACCTTTCTACTCTATCCGTTGCCAATATGTCACTAATGTTATGATCTAGTTTGGCTATCACACATCCTCTGTATAATTTGATTTCTCTCCCTGTGTTGTTGATAATCATCACTGGAAAGTTTAAGTGTTTATCCAACGCTATTATTCCATCCGGAACTTCCAAACCAGGCTCATCAATTATTTCCTCTTGCAACTCAGTGATTCTGACTGTGTCTCCTGCCACATAATATGGGTTTCTCTTCAGCTTTGCTTGTATCAAATTAACCGACTGTGGTTTTAACGTCGTGGACATTTTAACTCTAACTAGTGCTGATATATGCATGTCTTCTTCCATATCTACATAGACGTCCCTGAATTTTAATTTATGTAAATCAAAGAAAAGTCTTACTCCATTTTTTATTAAAAAGTCTCTTCCTATCAGCATGTTTCTATTTAAATCTTTCACTACCTGAAAAGATGTCTTACGTTGATCCCTCCTAATTTAAAATTGATCATTGTTTGTCCAATTAATTGTAAATTCTGTCCTGTAACAGAGTGAAGATTATTATGACTCTTAAATATTCTACAATTTCTCATTATTTTATATAAAAAACTTTCTTTAATTACACTAACCTGAGCTCCTGAATCAATTAATGTACGAACTCTATATTTTCCTATTTCTATTATGCACGAACTATTATCTGTTGTCTTCACTGTAAACTGTTTGACTTCATCTACTTGTGAGCATTCTCTATTCGTCCCCCTATGTCTATTATTAACATACTCTTTAAACCTTGGGACCTTATTATTTACCCTCCTATCACAGGTCCTTTTTAATAGGTAGGGCGCCGGTTTTCCTGCGTTCTTGTACCTGTAAAATTCTTGTGTCTACCTTCAACATTCCTACTCAACCTGTTATTGTCATGTCTACCCTGGTATTCGACTGGACACGCCTGTTATTACAAAAACGAGAAACATGTCCGCGTGACCACAAACCCAACAGACAATATTTGTGTTATTTGTGTTGCCTACTGTCTCACTTGTAGGGTATCTCATATTTCTTCTTTCATCATAATCACTTCTATTTCTACCTTGTAACGTCTGTATACCTCCTCTCCTATTCCATCCGAACCTTGTTTGTCCTATTTCCATAGGCTCCTCAATCCTGTCTTCTCGACTTGTTCCTATTTCTCGTCCTGTTCTCAATCTAAATCTACGTCTCAAATTTTCTTCTTGTACGCGATATCTACCGCTTGTGATAACCGCTCAGGTTTTCCCTCATCAGCTTAAATTTCAAACCATCGGATTTTATTCCATCTACAAAAATCCCTACTAACATCCTCTCCACCTCTTCTCCTCGTACATTCTGTCCTAGAATGCCTCTTCAGCCAGGTTAATCAACCTATCGCTGAACAATTGTACCGTCTCTCCGTTGTTTTGTTTAGCCTGTCTCAATACCGAAAAGGCATGTTGTGGATCCGTTATTTCCGTGTACTTTCGTGCTAGGTCCTCTTTAAAATTGTTCCCATGTCCTCATCTACTCTAGCCTCTAACTTTCTTCTTATATGATCCGAAACCGGTTTCTGTTGCCGCCTGATAAGCCAGTCTCATTTTTTCTTCATCCGTTGCCGAGACCAAATACGCATATTTTTCTATGGAAGTTATCCACTTCTTAAACTCTCTGGCCTGTCCACTAAACTTAACAATTTCAGTTGCCATTCCCTGTTGTTTAATAACCGTATTTAGTCTACCTACCGCTGTTCCTACCCCCGTCAAAACTTGTGCTAAGGTGTCTTGTTCCGCCATGCTGAAATATTATTATACAGACCAAGCAAACAACTTCACATTTGTAATTTACTAATTTAAGAAATACAAATCACTTATACCGTAAGAACAGTTCAATCAGTTAATAGGTGTACAAATTACCCTACTCTTGTTTCTCAATCCACGCAAGACGTATTCTCCTAGGTTCGCCGTCAAGTTAAATTCAACGCTGTATTAGTTGAAACCAATCGCGCACTTCAGGTAGTTCGTTCCTTCTTCTAAGGTAGTTTCTCTTCTTGGGATGCCTCAGTACAGTACTTCAACCCTTGGTTGGGTCCCTTCTGAGATGGAGTACATCAAATCGACGTCTTGAGAACGACTCATACGTAACAGAGCCCAAAAGGATTAGCGAGCGGCTCTCATTTGTAGTAGAGCCCTGAGATAGTCTGACACGTCAACAAAACATGGGGCAATCCATGAAGTAATGAGGTATTTATTTGCTGTCTTGATTGTCTTTTACCAACGTTCTTTTTTCCAGTTGTTAGCGCTCAGAACAAAACCTATTAACATTGAGGCTGAACTTGATTGTCTTATTGAAAAGTTCTTGCTCACCTGAAACAACGATCAGACTGGATTGCCCTTCAGCCAAACTCTTGCTCGCTCAAGACACGATCAAACTGGGCCGACTTTCAGCACACTTCTGCTCGCTCGAGATATCGATTTACTGACTTGAGCTTCAGCACACCTCCTGACACGTTCGCCAGAGTAATGGACAAGAGGAGCCATTAGGATGGTGTTTACAGTTGATGCTCGCCGGTTTGATGACAATCGCAGGCGCTGCAACCTGTTATGGCAAGTTGGTCTTCAGCCTTTTCTTGACGCCAATTAAATTTAATATCAAGTCTTGAAAAAAGACTTACAGACAACCACCCCTGGCCGGGCTTTTGGTTGCTGTACTTCTCACAGATAACTTATTGGCCATTTTTCCAACTGCGCTTTGTTATGTTCAATACTTGTTTAGAACCGTGCCGAAATTCTGTTTCTGGCGATCGACACAAACGGACCAAGGATCTTGAGCTACTTCGATGTATTATATAGTAGACATCGTTTTTAGACTCCGCGATCTTACTCAGTAGACAGCATTTTGAGACTTCGCGACCTTACTCAGTAGACAGCATTTTGAGACTTCGCGTTGTTACTTAGTAGACAGCATTTTGAGACTCCGCGTTGTTACTCAGTGGACAGCATTTTGAGACTTCGCGTTGTACCAGGCTCGAATCCTGTGTCGTGGCTCCAAATTAGTCCTATAACAGTGTGAAGGACTAAGAAAGACTGTTGGTTTCATATAAATAAGGTTTATTTACATTTGATGGCAAGTACTATAAACATGGCGTCCTTCCAGTTCCAGGCCCTGATCTTGACTGCCCCTGACAACCAACTACGTCACGACTTGAGCATCTCTCTTCCCATTCTACCCCGATGCTCAATCGTGCCGTAGCCTTTTCCCACCTACTACTCTACTTCTGTTACACTATATATATCTTTGGGGTAGTGGTGCTTTCTAATTATTTACAGAACAACATTTCTTCAGCAAAATCACCTTCATCAATATATCCTACGTAAGTTATAAGTACGGCCTCACAGTCTCTCAAAGTTGATTCATCCATTTGCACCGAGAATTTTCTTGTTTTCAGCTTTTCAACAAGTTGTATTTCAATATCCTCACTCATCTCGTCTATTCTTCTGCTAACAGTATTGTTACTTAGTAGCATAGCTTTAACGTCTTGGTCATCTTTTTTCCAGAACCGTTTTAAGAAATGCTGATATTGATGGTTTGATTAAATTCTCCCCTATAGTGTGACTTTTCCCAGATTTAGCGATGAGTAATGAAATTTGATACTAGCCTCAAGAGTACGATTGAATAGTTGCATTATGTGAGCAGTAAATAGAGACTTTAATGTTACTCTTTTTTTCAAAATTTTTCTTTAAAGTTTGAAAGTAATTCAAATCTGAATTAATATGAGCATTATGTTATGTGTGTCTTGTCACCAGATCTCTTCTCCCTATATAGCGAAGTAATAATGAGAGAGATCAAAGAGATGCCAAGAATACTAGTTGGAGGTTATAAAATAAATAATATACGCTATGCAGATGACACAGTGTTGGTGGCAGATAAATCAACAGACCTACAACAATTGTTGGACATTGTAGTAACAGAGTGCAAAGAAGGACTCTCCTTGAATATCAAGAAAACAGTAACAATGGTGATATTCAAAGAAAATGGTGATACCAAAATGTGAAATAGAAATAGAAGGGAAAATTATTAACAAGTTGATAGTTGTGGATAACTATGGGCATTTATAACATCAGATGGAAGATGTACAACAGAGATTAAGAGCAGAATAGGGCAAGCAAAAGTCGCATTTCAGAAAATGAAGAGTATCCTATGCAATAAGTCACTATCACTGAATGTAAGAAAGAGAGTGCTGAAATGCTATGTAGAACCAGTTTTGCTGTATGGCAGTAAATCTAGGAATGTGAATGAACAAGTTAAGAAGAAATTAGAAGATGTGGTTCCTGAGACGAATGTTGCGAATTCCTTGGACTGCCAGAGTAACTAACAACGACTGCCTGAAACAGGCTAATGAAACTAGAACATTATATACAACAATAAGAAAGAGACAAACATCTTTCTTCAGTCATGTGATGAGAAGAGAGGCGTTGAAGAACATCGTGACAACTGGAAAGATCGAGGGGAAGAGAGGCAGAGGCAGACCAAGAAAAATGATGCTGGATGGATTGAGACGGTGGCATGGAGGAATATCAGCAGCAGAGTTGATCCAGAAAACCAAAGACCGAGATCTGTGGATCCAGATCTGTATGTCTACGTCAGCTGACAGGGCACTTGATGATGATGATTATGATTATTATTATGATGATTATTATTATTATTATTATTATGTTTCGCCTTCAAATGTGCCTTAAGACAACCTCGTTTCATTGATTCGTTGGTCAAGCATTGTTGGCATAAAAGACAAAAAGGTGACCGCTCATCGTAGACAGCGGGTATGAAACCAAATTTTAAATATTCCTCCGAATACTGACGAATTTCTTTTTGATTGCACCACTGTGGGCTGAAAGAAAGAAATACAAGATCAATTAAAAACTAAAAAAAAATAATAACTTGATTGATTGATTGATTAATTTAGGATCCGAGATCACAGCATTCGGGGCATTCCCATAAGCGCTAGGTCCCCATCCTCAGCAGCCAGCGAAGAGTTCCAACACTAATAGTTCCAGTAGCAATCTGATTATATGTCCGTCTCGCCTTTTCTCAGAGGGTCGAGAGTCGGCCAGATCCCCTCGTCACGCCTCGCTGCCTCATTCTTACCAGACTATGGTGATCGATTTGCTCCTCCGAGGTGACACGTGCTCCCACAAGGCCGCAACCGCGTCTGCCTTGTCATGCATCAGTACTCCACCAAGTTTTGCCGAGCCAGCCAATCTGTCTGCCTGTTCATTCCCCAGCGCACCGGCATGCCCCGGATAAAAGATCCAGGTGATGCTTGCTACCCATGACCTCTGAAGCGAAGAAAGCCACTCTTCGCGAAGCCTGCCTGTCGTCACAGTCCTCAGCATGCTTTCTGAGTCAGTTAAAATCACGATGTGTGTATGTATCGTGTTCTCCATCCAGCGGAAAGCTGCACTCCACCTCCATTCTTAAGCTAGATGTTGTGGTATCATACGCCAGGCTCTCCTGCATCAAACGTCGACCATTAGCTTTTGCTAAGAATCCCCAGGCACTTCTCCTGCCTCTCAACACCGAAACATCCGTGTAGATAATCACATCACCCGTGCGAGCATTATCCTGAATTAGTTACTGGATTTCCACTTCTGTGGCCCCTGCTGGCCACTCTCTGCTCAATGTGATTATAACTCTGCACAAGTCTGACTGCTCCGCTGGCACTAATACCCACTCCTCTCCGCGACTAATGTTCTCCAAGATGCACACCTGGCTGATCGTATCCTCCACCTGAGCCATCCATGATTTCCCTCTTATCAGTCTCTGACCCTTAACTTCGTCCAGCGCCTCATGCAACGGATGATCTGTGTCTGCAGCTACTCTGAGGTATGCCTTCGCCTGCATCACCTTTTGCCAACCAGCAACAGTCGGCAGACCAAGGAAGTAACGCATACACACGAATAGGGTGTCTCTGGTGCATCCCAGAATGACCCGCACAGCTTCGTTCTGTATGCGCTCTAACTTCACCAGCTGACTCTTTGAGACAGTGAGCAGTCCTAGTCCATAATCAATCACTGAGATGATCAAGTTCTGGTATAGTGTGAAGAGCATTCTCTGCTCTGTGTCCATTGCAGCCATAGTTTTAAGTGCATTGAGTCTCTTTTGAGATCTTGTCACAACAGTCTCCACATGGTCCTTGAAGGACAGACTGCTGTCAAATGTGATTCCCAGATACTTTAGTTTGTTCTCTCTGTTGACGCTTCTACCATCTATCTAAGGCTTGGGACATCATCTCTCACAATCCTGTTGTCCAGAGAGCACCACAAAACAGCCGCCTTTTCCGGGTGGATGACAGCACTCATTTCAGTGCACCAGCCAATCACTTTGTCTACTGTCGCCTGTAGCTCCTGGGCTATTTTCTCCCTACCTCTCCCCTGCCTATATGCAAGAATATCATCTGCACATTTTAGTATTCTTCCAACCCCTGGTGCTTCTAGGTTTGCAATCTTGCTCGTATACACATTAAAGAGCACTGGTGAGATTGCAGATCTCTGTGGCAGTCCCGGGGTTAAAATATGTGGCTCTGAGGTCCATGCACCCAGACGAGAGCAACCCAACGAGAATGCAGGACGGCTGCTATCCAGTTCACCAACCAGGGATTGACCCCCTTCTCCATCAGAGCGGTCATCAAAATATCATAGCGAACTCTATTGTACGCATCCTCGAGATCAAGCGCTGCCGCCATCGTTTCCTGTCTACTCTGGAACCCCTCATAAACGTCAAAGGCAAAAGTGGCCGCATTTGACCAGGTATCTTTTCCTGGCCTGTAGCTCCCCAGGCCTCTTGGAAGAAGCTTCCCCCTTTCCAAAATATCCTGCAGCTTAACAGCGACTATCTTCTCTAAAATCTCTTCCCCCCCCCCCCCCCACCCCCAAAGAAAAAAAAAATAACTTGAACTGGAGTAAACGTAGACTAAAGGTGCATTTCTAAATATGTATGGCACATTTACCCCACCGCAAAAAAAAAAAAAAAAAAAAATACTTTTTTTCATTTGACAAATTTTTCTGGAAAATAATGCTTCTAGAATTGAAATTAATAAAAATTACCAATTGAATTTACATACCATTTATATATCACTTATATTTATACAATGTATATATTTTTTTAAAACAACGAGACTTTTACAACAAATTAACGGACGCTTATTTCAAATTAACACCAACGGTGAATGGTGAGCGTTAATGTGAAACACTGCAGAAACTGAGATCCCGGCACTAAGCATTTCGCGCCGTTCAGAACAAATAGCACGAAATGCTTAGTGCCGGCCTAGTATAACCAGTAGTTAAACTCTCCAGCAATGAAATAACGGCTACTAACATGGGGGACAGAAGTTACTTATACTGGACGTTTACCCAGCTCGAGTAGCGATTGAGAGTCGCCATACGGTTAACTTAAACTCTGGACGAGCCAATTTTCGAATTGCCCCCCTTAACAATCGAATTGCCCCCCTGTTGGGTGTGGGCCCCACGTTGGGAAACACTGGACTATACGGTCCACACAATCTTCTGTCCCACAAACACAGTCAGACTAGCCTGTACACAATCTGCCACTTTAGACATCTTTCCTCTCCCACATCGACAGTCTGCCACCCTAACACAGTCTTCCACCCTGGCCCAGACAGCGGGTCTACGACCATCCTTGTGTTGTCAGTTTGCTGTAACCTTGCATGTGATCTTCATGTGACCTGCCAGGCGTGCGCTGAATGTCCTGGAGACTGAGCGTGACCGGGAACTGGACAACTACCTGGCCACCAGGTCCGAGGCGGTGGAGAAGAAGTACCGGGCCGATGAGGACATCGTCCGCAAACTGGTCAAGACCACGGACGAGGTGAAGCGGTTGCTGCAGGCCGAAACAGAAACCACGCAGACGCTAAACAAGGAGGTGGGTGTTGGTAGCCAGACACCCATACTGTGGCTACATACATACATACGTGCGTAAGTACGTACATATATACACACACATACATATTTATGCGCCTACATACGCATACCTGTCTGTCAATTTGTTTTTATGTCGGTTTGTATGTGTGTACAAATATGTTATGTATGTGTACGTGTGTGTGTGCATACATACCTGCCTACATGTCTGTCTGTCTTTCTACTTGGCTGGGTGGATAAATGGATGGATGGAAGGCTGGATGGTGGGTGGATGGATGAAGGCTGGATGGTGGGTGGGTGGATGGGTGGAAGGCTGGATGGTGGGTGGATGAATGGATGTTGGGCTGAATGGATGCTTTGACTCACATGTACATATTCTCCTACAGATCCACTTTTCTCTCTCTCTCTCTCTATCTCTCTCTCTGTGTCTCTCTCTCTCTCTTTCTGTCTCTCTCTCTCTCTCTCACACACACACATGGACATTATCCTACAGATCCCACCTCTCTCTCTCTCTATCTATCTCTATCTCACACACACACACACACACACACACACACACACACTTACACACAGAGAGAACCTGATGTAGAGATATCCCACACTGAACCCATGCTTGCTGACATTGCCAGGCCGAGGAGCTGGACGCCAAGAAATGGGGTCACAAGAAAGAGTTGACTGTCAGGAATATCTTCAATGCCAAGCTGCGCTTCCCCAACCAAGCCAAGATGGCCAGGAGGATCGAGTGGGTAGGGAGCTGGTGTTGTCTTGTCCACACACACACACACATACATACACACATACATGCTGGTACGTAACACACTAATACAGACAGGCTGCGTCACACACACACACACACACACACACACACATACAGACTGATACTAGTACAGACACATCACATACAAACAGACTGATAGAATGAGAGATAGAAACATAGATAGACATGCATATAGAAAGACAGACACGTAAACAACCAAAATTAGTAATAGTGATAGAGATTAAGTAGACAGACAGCGAGGCAAACAAACACGGCCAGACATACAGGGCAGACAAATGGCACATGATGTAGCTAAATATACAGATAGACGACCATACAGACAGACATGCATTTAGTCACAGTGATGTAGATATACAAACAGGCAGACATTTAGACATGCAGACACATAGACATACAGATTGGCATACAGACAGATATTGTGAAATAGACATACAAACAGACACAATGAGGTAGGCAGACACATTGGTACAGACACACACACTGTGACATATATAGACAGACACAGTAAGACAGACAAGCACATTGAGACAGACGATCACCATAAGACAAAGATTCAGGCAGTCGTGCCAGGGGGAAGTGAAGACAGACAGACAACCAAATAGACAAACATATACAGGGTGGGCAAAATGATCTGACACATTTGTAACTTTAATAAAACTAAATTAGAATAAATGAACAAAAAAGTATTTTTATTTATCAAATGTACACATGATGCCATTTTGTTTTATGTATAAATATTTATTATGAAAATATTTTCATTGTACAGGGAAAAAAGATCTGTCTCGCACCTCTTTTAATAGGCTGATATTGACCTACATCAATTCTGACGGCAGCTTGTTGTTTCCAATATATGTTTTTTTTTACATGTCTAAGGTCTTTTCCATCAATTTGTAGGTCTTCAAATCATCCTGATCATGTCGACATGTCTCACTTTATCGAAAGCCTTTGTGTAGTCAATAAAGCAAAGATATAGATCTTTGTTTACTTATATAGGAAGTTCAATTACTGTTCTCAGTATATACACAGCATTATACTGTACCCTTACCTTCAACAAACCTACATTGTTCTTCTCCTATTTCAGGTTGTATTTTCTTCCTAACTCTTTGCATGATAATTCTCAGCAGAATCTTCGTGATGTGGCTCATTATACTAATTGTTGGATGTTGATCACATTTCAAGGGCTACTGATTTCTTCGGGCTTGCAATAAATACAGAATTACATAATTCAGGAGGTATATCTCCAGTATCATATATTGCGTTCACCAGTCTGATGACTTAGTCTATTCCATATTCTTCTAAGGCACTGATCAGATGTTATTTGTACCCGGGGTCTTTCCAGTTTTCATATGGTTAAGAGCATTCTGAACTTCCATCTTCAAAATTGATGGTCCTTCATTATTATTCCGATGAACATATTGCTCTTCTTTTTCACATAATCTGACAACGCATGTAAATTCTGATCTTTTTCTATTATGATTTTGCCATCTTTGGTTTTTAGGCAACCCGTTGATGTGTGTGTTCTTTTGTTAGTTTTTTTTTTTTTTTTTTTTTAAATTCGCATATCCTTTTACAGCACATCGCTGTCAACAGCAGCATCTTTCAGCTGTCTGTTGATTTCTTGGCAAGATTACGCTCAGTAGTTTGCCATTGCTTTCTGAGCGGCCGGCTCAGTTATCCCGCAAGTCACCAGCGGGGGACGAACCGCTCCCAGTTCTCGCCCGCTACGAGACTCTGCGTGATAAACGGGATTACGGAGAAAGTGGTGTGACCTCTCGGCCAGAGAGACCGGCATTAATTCTTTTGTGCATAAATTTGGTATTCCGGGTGTTGTGTTGGTTTTCTTTTCCTTGCAATTTTCCTCAAGCCATGTTTCTTTTGCCTCTTTGCATAGCTTCCTAATTTTCATGTGAATCTCTTCATGGTTTTCCTTGTTATTTTTGTTATTTCTTCTTATTTCCATGAGTTTTAAGATGTCATCCATTGTTTGCGTCCTATTATCTTTATTTTTGGGATGGTTGTTTTTGCAACTTGGTTGACTGTTTTCTTTAATATTTCCCGTTGGTCGTTGACATCTTGAAATAATATTTCTATATCGGACAATGCATCAAATCTGTTCTTTACCTCTACGTTGAATTTATCTTAATCTCCTCACTCTTCAGTGCCCGTACAACAAATTTGGTGTTTTTTGGTGCATATTTGACTTTCTGTAAATTTATGTGTATATTGCTTAAGATTAATCTATGCTCGCTGCAGCAGTCTACGCTTGATATATTTTTGTCGACTTTTAAGGCATTTCGAAATCTTCTATTGATGAGAATGTAATCAATCTGGTTTTTGATCTTATGATCAGGACTCCTCCACGTCCATAATCTCCTTGGGTGCTGTTTATACCAGATGTTTCCAATAATCACATCATGCTCTAAACATTGAGCAGCCAGTTAATCAACTCTCTGGGATGCATCCATCCCAGTACGGGAATCAGTACTGTTGTGGATGCCACTGCATCCACTCTGCTGAAGCCCCTCTGTATATCCAGATCTAACTGTTAACACACCTTTGGCTTCAGATTTTCCTGTTTGCTACCTTTCACAATTGAACTTCTGCTCCACCTTCCTAACAACGAAGGATTTGTGTTTTAGTAGTATTAAATTTCCTCATTCCATGTTTTTCTTTATATTTGCTTGTGTTGTCTCGTTCCTGATGAAGATTATTATAATCGAAGTGTCGTTGATTGTGTCGTAGTATACTTATTTTTAAAAAAAATTCACCATGTGATTTATATTTACCATTGTGGAGATGGTTGTAAGGTATGAACACTTTATCTGTGTTTAGTATATCTCACATTTTCGCAGGAGTTGCACATACCTAACTGATTCTATTTCCTATTATATCCTGCTGCAGACGTGACTTTTTTGTGTATTACATTGGCACCTTTCCGTCGTGACAGACGATAGTTTGGTACATTGTGCTTCAAAAAGGCTTAATAACTACGATCCATGCGGTGGCGAGTGTGGCTGGTAAGGCCAATTCTTGCTGCAAAATGTTTGCCCACCAGTGGGTGCATGTGAAACATGGTCACTTCCATCATTTTGCACCATCTTACGTCTCTCACGCTCTGTGTGTGCTTTATCTGCAATCATTTTCTCTTTTGTCTTTATTCCATTTCTGATAGTTGCCCTCCATGCAACACGTTCAGCGGCGACGTGCTCCCAATGTGCATTATCAATGCCTGTATCAATCATGTCCCGCTTACACACATCTTTGTATCGTAGAAGAGGCCGACCCTGAGATCTCCTACCCGTCTGTAATTCACCATTTTTGTGTATTATAATATGTGTAACTGAGTGTGCACAGAACATGTGCGACAGTGCCCGTGTGTGTCTCCCGCAGGCAGAAGGCAAGTACCACACACAGCTGAACAAGAACCGAGCCCTGCAGACGCAGATCGACAGCGCCATCTTCTTGCGGGACAAGTTCATGAAGGAGGAGGCCAGACTTCTGCAGAAGTTGGACAGCCTCAACAGAAGCGTCACCACCATCATGCATGAAACCAGTGACATCTATGAGCAGAGGTACGCCTCACGTCCACATATTTGGGTACGCCTCACGTCACATATTTGGTGTACGCCTCACGTCACATACTTGAAGTACACCTTACGTCACATACTTGAAGTACACCTCACATTCCATTCTGTAAGTACACCTGTCTCATACTTAGAGTACACTTCACGTCTCATACTTGGGGTACACTTCACGTCTCATATTTGGGGTACGCCTCACGTCACATATTTGGTGTACGCCTCACGTCACATACTTGAAGTACACCTTACGTCACATACTTGAAGTACACCTCACATTCCATTCTGTAAGTACACCTGTCTCATACTTAGAGTACACTTCACGTCTCATACTTGGGGTACACTTCACGTCTCATACTTGGGGTACACCTGTCTCATACTCGGGGTACACCTGTCTCATGCTTGGGGTATGGCTCACGTCTCACACTTGGGGTACACCTGTCTTATACTTGGGGTACACCTGTATCATGCTTATGGTACGCCTCACATCTCATATGCACATGTTACCACTCCTGTCCCATTCTTAATGATATAGATACAGATACCTGTCTCATACTAGAGGTAGCCTTGTCTTATACTAAAGGTAGACCTCATGTCTCATATTAAACATGAGATATGTGACATGAGAGATATTTAATGAGATAAGTGACATGAGAGATATGTGACACGAGAGATGTGAGGTGTGGGCTATTTGGCATAAGAGATATGACGTGAGAAATATGTGACGTGAAATATATTTAATGACAAATGTGACATTAGAAGTGTGTGACGTTAGAAGTATGTGACATGAGAGATATTTGTGACATGAGATGTGTCACGTGAATGGTATTTAATGAGATATGTGACAAGAGAGATATGTGCCAAGAGAGATATCTGACAAGATATGGGTCACAAGAAATATGTCACACGAGAGGTATGCACTGTGAGAGATGTGCACTATGTGCATATGTGAGGTATGTGCTATGGGAGGTATGCGCTATGAGGGGTATGTATATGAGAGATATGTGATATGAGAGAAATGCGATACGAGAATAATGTGGAGTGAGATGTATGTGGCCGTGGATGTGTGTGACATGATAGATGTGTGACGCTGTAGATATGTGACACAAGAGATGTGTGACACCAGGTCAGTGATGAATGTCACATGGTTTCGTCTAGAGATCGGGCCGAGGGCACCAAGATCAAAGTGAAGGAGCACCTGGCCAAGGTCAAGGACCAGTACGAGCGGGAGCTGCTGAACATCAGCCTGGCCATCAACGACGACAAGAAGATGGAGCAGTTCATGCGCACCAAGCACAAGGACATCATCCAGTACCTGCAGCACAAGCGGGACAAGGACCTGGCTGACGGTGAGAGCTCGTGTGTGTGTATGTGAGAGTGAGAGAGAGAGATGTCATGTGTGTGAGATGTCGTGTGTGGGAGATGTCGTGTGTGGGAGATGTCGTGTGTGAGAGATGTTTGTGTGGGAGATGTCGTGTGTGATAGATGTCGTGTGTGAGAGATGTCATTATTGAGAGATGTCGTATGTGACAGATGTCTTGTGTGGGAAATGTCATGTGTGAGAGATGTTGTGTGTCAGAGATGTCGTATGTGTCAGAGATGTCGTGTGTGGGAGATGTCATGTGTGAGAGATGTCGTGTGTCAAAGATGTTGTGTGTCAGAGATGTCGTATGTGTGAGAGATGTCGTGTGTAGTAGATGTCGATTGTGAGAGATGTTGTGTGTGGGAGATGTCGTGTATGTGAGAGATGTCGTGTGGGAGATGTCGTGTGTGGGAGATGTTGTGTATGAGAGATGTTGTTTGTGAGAGATGTCGTGTGTGTGAGAGATGTCATGTGTGTGGGAGATGTCGTGTGTGAGAGATGGCCTGTGTCTGGCAGATGTTGTGTGTGTGAGAAATTTCGTGTGTGTGGGAGATGTCATGTGTGTGAGAGATGTCGTGTGTTGATGTCGTGTGTGAGAGATGTCATGTGTGTGGGAGATGTCGTGTGTGAGAGATGTCATGTGTATGTTTGAGATCTTATGTGTGAGAGATATCGTGTGTGAGAGATGTCGTGTGTGAGAGATATCGTGTGTGAGAGATGTCGTGTGTATGTTTGAGATCTTGTATGTGTGCGATGTCGTGTGTATGTTTGATATCTTGTGTGTGGGAGATGTCGTGTGTGGGAGATGTCGTGTGTGAGAGATGTTGTGTTTATGTTTGAGATCTTGTGTGTGAGAGATATCGTGTGTATGTTTGAGATCTTGTGTGTGAGAGATGTCGTGTGTATGTTTGAGATCTTGTGTGTGAGAGATGTCGTGTGTATGTTTGAGATCTTGTGAGTGAGAGATGTCGTGTGTATGTTTGAGATCTTGGGTGTGAGAGATATCGTGTGTGAGAGATGTCGTGTGTGAGAGATGTCGTGTGAGAGATGTCGTGTGTGAGAGATGTCGTGTGTATGTTTGAAATCTTGTGTGTGTGAGATATCGTGTGGGAGATGTCGTGTGTGAGAGATGTCGTGTGTGAGAGATGTCGTGTGTATGTTTGAGATCTTGTGTGTGAGAGATGTCGTGTGTGAGAGATGTCGTGTGTGAGTGTGTGTGTGTGTGGTGTGTGTGTGTGTGATGCTGTGTGTTGAGCAGGTAAATGTTTGAGTGTGGTAATGTTTGACTGGATTAGTGTTTGGGTGGGGTAATGTTTGCCTGGGTTAGTGTCTGAGTGGGCTTATGTTTGACTGGTTTAATGTTTGAGTGGGGTAATGTTTGAGTGGGGTGATGTTTGAGTGGGTTACTGTAAAAGTGTAAATGATGACAAGAATTGACACCTGAGATTAAGTGGGTTAGTGTTTGAGTGAGATAATGTTTGAGTGGGGTAATGTTTGAGTAGGCTATTGTGACAGTGTAAGTGATGACAAGAATTGACACCTGAGATTGAGTTTGGTAATGCCACACCTGTAAGGTGAGTTGCCTGGTACTGAAAGATTGCGAGTGCCACTGACCTTGTTACTGATGTGTCCCCGACAGCCACTGACTCGCTGAACAAGAAGGACATGTTCACAGAAGCTTTTGACACCATCATGGAAGTCACGGGGAAAAAAGAACTCAACCAGATCGTGCAGGACTTCATCGAGGCGGAGGAGGACAATTTCATCACTTTCCTCAACATTGGTAAGCCCGGGTCGTGTTTGTGTGCACTGTCAACTTTGATTAGTTCATTTCGTGTCTATGTGCCCTGTCAACATTGATCAGTTCCGTGTCTGTGTACACTGTCAACATTAGCCAGTTCCGTGACTGTGTGCACTGTCAACATTGGTCAGTTCCGTATCTGTGTACACTGTCAACATTGATCAGTTCCGTGTCTGTGTGCACTGTCAACATTGATCAGTTCCGTGTCTGTGTGCACTGTCAACATTGATCAGTTCCGTGTCAGTGTACACTGTCAACATTAGCCAGTTCCGTGTCTGTGTACACTGTCAACATTAGCCAGTTCCGTGTCTGTGTGCACTGTCAACATTGGTCAGTTCCGTGTCTGTGTGAATGGTCAACATTGGTCAGTTTGGTGGGTGTCTGTTTAGACTGTCAACGTTGGTCAGCTCGTCTCATGTCTGTTTGCAGTCAACAGTAGTCACAGGCAAATGATGATTGTTGTTGTTATTCTGGCTATAAGACATGTCACATGAAAACATAGTCATTGTAATATTGCATGTGACGGGTCTCACGGCATTCTCTCTGTGTAATATTGCATGTGACGGGTCTCACGGCATTCTCTCTGTGTAATATTTAATGTGGCGTGTTCTCCTGTCATTCCCTTTGTGTAATATTACATGTGACGTGTTATCCTGGCATTCTCTCTGTGTAATATTTTATGTGACGCGTTCTCCTGGTATTCTCTCTCTCTCTCTCTCTCTCTCTCTCTCTCTCTCTCTCTCTCTCTCTCTCTCTCTCTCTCTCTCTCTCTCTCTCTACGTGTGTGATGTGTCATGTGACATGTTCTCCTGGCATTCTCTCTGTGTACTATTTCATATGACATCATCTCCTGGTATTCTCTCTCTGTAATGTTTCATGGTGTGTCTTGACTTAGATATGACTGAGCTACAGTATGATAGTAGACGGTATTACCTGCTCTCTGTTGCGCCGAATGTTGGGCGACGATCACCTAACCCAACACCCCACATTGTGCCAACGGCTTCGGGCGGAGGAGTTCAATTTGGAGGGTACAAGCCTTATCCTAGTGCGAGGAAATGAAACTTAAAGACTAAATGTCATGGCAGGGTAGACCAGGCTCTAAGCCTTGGTTGGCAACTGGTCTAGGATGGAAGCTTCTGACAGGCGGGCAGTTAGAGCATAGCTTTGTTGATCCTGCAGCTTCTGCAGCTTGTCTTGTTCCAGACGTATTGTAGTTACCTTTCCTCTGGAGTGAACTAGACAGGCCGAGAGAGGGATTGTGCTGCGTTGGCAACACATGGTCTTTAAACTCAGCCCAGGCTTTGTGTTATGGAGAGATATAACTCCATTGTAGACACTATCATCTGTCAAGGTGGCAAGATACCAGTCAATCAATCAATGTTTCATGTAACATGTTCTCCTGGCATTCTCTATGTGTTTAATATTTCATGTGACATGCTTTCCGGATATTTTCTCAGTGTAATATTTCATGTGACGGATCTCCTGGTATTCTCTCTGTGTGCAATATTTCATGTGACATTTTCTCCTGGCATTCTCTCTCTCTCTCTCTCTTTCTCTCTCTCTCGCTCTCTCTCTCTCTCTCTCTCTCTCTCTCTCTCTCTCTCTCTCTCTCTCTCTCTCTCTCTCTCTCTCTCTCTCTCTCTCTCTTTTCTTTCTGTGTGTAATGTTTAGTGTGACATATTATCCTGACATTCTTTCTGTGTAATATTTCAAATGATGTGTTTTCCTGTCATTCTCTCGGTGTAATATTTCATGTGACGTGCTCTCCTGTCATTCTCTCGGTGTAATATTTCATGTGATGTGTTTTCCTGTCATTCTCTTGGTGTAATATTTCATGTGACGTGCTCTCCTGGCATTTTATGTGTAATATTGTATGTGACATATTCTGGCATTCTCTCGATGTAATATTTCATGTGATGTCGTGCTCTCCTATCATTCTCTCTGAATAAAATTTGATGGAATTGTGGAAATGTAAACAATATAAAATGACATAAAGTAGTTCAGCTTACATAACAGAATAAATACACATACATGACGTTGCGGCGACTAGCCTTCATCAGCAAACAAACACATACATAAAACACAACATATAGTCACGTATAAGATCTCCGGTGACTACACTAAGACGTGACGACAGGATGAGAAGAATAAAATGATGAAAAAATGAAAGCAATGAAGAGAAAATGAGAATTGGAAAAAATGTTTCTACTTACCCCAGAATTCCGAGCTGTGTAATATTTCAAGTGACGTGCTGTCCTATAATTCTCTCGATGTAATATTTCATGTGAAGTGCTCTCCTGGCATTCTCTCGATGTAATATTTCTTGTGAAGTGCTCTCCTGGCATTCTTTCGGTGTAATATTTCTTGTGAAGTGCTCTCCTTGCATTCTAACGGTGTAATATTTCATGTGAAGTGCTCTCTTGGCATTCTCTTGGTGTAATATTTCTTGTGACATGTTCTCCTGACTTTTTTATTTCTTGTTTTTTAATGTTGCTTTTGCTCACTTGGGCATGTTCGGGAACGGT
>JACEFZ010015266.1:0-67212 GCA_014155875.1 Cepaea nemoralis | reverse complement strand
GGCAGTCCTAAATCATATCCACATCTCCATATAGGCACGTGTAAAATTAAGTCACTAATTAACACACGGTAGATATTATTTCCACTGGCACTGCAGTGCCCTGCACTCTGTCTAGAGGCATTATTCAAGTCCACCCTAGTTGATCTCAACTCGAGTTTATATGGCAAACTACCAAAGTTGTCCACGTGACGTTATCCTTTACTCCCCCACACAGGTGGCACAGTGGCAAATCTTTCCCCTGTCAAGAACTATTTTCCGGGCCCTTAAATCCTGTCAAAGTTGTCAGTAATTGCCTAGATTCTCAAAACAAGCCAGCTAGTTTCTGTAAACTCCCAACAAAGAGTTTCGATACCAAGCTGCCAATCATCTTGATGTTCCGGAAACCAAGAATTGACAGATGCACTGTTTTCCGTACTAGGTACTTCCGTTTTACATCTGCCCCTGTGATCTCACGGCTTCCATCTGCATTCAAATGTTGACAAACTTGTCACTCTTCTGTTCCGTGGTGACAATCCCAGCAGCCATTTCCGTCTGATGTCCGGCAGTATAGATGACAACCGGAACATTCCATATCCTTCTCCCTCACCACCAAATGTGTTTATGGGCTGACACGATGTAACCTGTACAACTGTGTTTACTCTGTTAGTACAAATAGATGTCGCTGGTCGATCGTCCGCTTAATCCGAAAATCCTCTGTAATAATCAACCGGATAAACACACGGTTTCATTTTGTGACAGATATCTCCATAGAGCTTGTCCTCAAATGAAGCAGGCGTGGGCCATAATATATTTCTCTGTTCTGCATATGTTGGGCACTCCTGCAGCAAATGTTTAGCTGTCCTTTTACCAGTTCCACAATTACTCATACATTCATCGGTATCTCCTATCTTTAGTTTATTGAACAAGTGGTATTTCAGCCTGTTATGTCCTGTGCGGAGTCTGAAGATTGCCACTTGTTCACTTCGGTTGATTTTGTAATATGCATCATCTTTCTGATGGCCTGGATGCTCAGATTCCAATTTGGTTCTATAAATGCTTTTTTCTAAACCTCTTTGCTCACTATTGGTTATGTCTATGTCAGGCTGTGGTAGTCGTTCGCCCACTTTTGCTAGTCTGTCAGCCTCTTCATTTCCAGATATACTGGACATACAGTGGACTGATAGATCTATAGCCATTTGGTTCTTCCAGGTCTTTTCCTGTCTTTGGAACTGGTATTAGTATAGCTTCCTTCCATGCCTGTGGGACTATTCCTCTCTTCCAGCTGTAATTTAGCACAGCTAGTAGTTTCTTTTTTGCTTTAGTGGCTAGTCCTATTAGCATTTTATTTGTAATTCCATCCTTTCCTGGTGATTTCTTCTTTTTGTAGAGTATTCATTGCCTGTTCCATTTCTTCCATTTTTAGATTTTCCATCACATATTCTGCTGCTGTCTCTGTATTACTATGATGTGTCTGTTTATCTCTGATTGCTTTCTTCTTTTCGGCTGTAATATCAATGTGGCTTGCACTAGCATAGTGTTCCATTAGTGTATTTGCAGCCTTTTTTCCCTGTAAGCAAGGCATTTCCTTCTTTAATTGTTATTTGTTTGTTTCTGAGTCCTTCATTGTTCATGGCCTTCACTAATTTCCATAGTTTGTTTCCATCCCTGTCAAAGTTCAGGTTTACTTTTTTTTTTTCCTCCAACAATCTCTTGTTGCTTGATTTACTGTTCTTTTATATTTTGCTGAGATGGCTTTGCGAGAGTTGTTCGCTTCAGTTGTTTGTTCTCTCTCTGCTGTATTCCTGGCATCTTCAACTTTGTCCTCCAAAATGTGTAGTTCTTCAGTCCAGTATGGTTTGTAATTTTTCCTCGCTGTTTTTGGAATGGACTCAGTGGCCGCCTTGACTCTACAGCACAGGGGAAGGTGACCACCAGTAGTAATGGGTAGACCCCCTCGAGGCAGGGGGCCCGGTACTGTCACCGCCTGATGGGACTTCAAGGGATTAGCACCATACTCATTAATTTTAATCTGTGCCTCATGAATTGATTAAGTTACGTTGAACTGCTTTGTCAAGCCTGTGGCTCAGTACATCCGATTTCAACAAGCATTTTTCGGGTGTGTTTTCAGTAGCCTTTGACTGTCCCTAGTCTATCTGCAAGGCAGCAGGTTTGTGTGCCTCTTGGTCTGTTTCCCCTCCCTTGACCTGTCCGGCATGAGTGACCCCACCAGTAGCCGTGCTAATGTCGGCATTGCTCTTGGGGTCATTGGAACACGCAAGCCCCTCTACCTCGTCACTGTGGACACACGGCAGAGGGGAGACATTGGTCTGATTACCGAGGATTGGCCATGGTCTCCCCTGTGATAAAACCTGTCTAGGACTATACATGTAGTCAGTCGGCTACAAGGCTGCAAGAAAGTCAGAGTAATTCCTCTTGGTGACTGTAGACAATGATTACCTAAGTTTTGTGCTCACCGCTTAGAGAGCTCATTAACACGAGCATATTGTTTGTCTAAAAGCATTTGCCTACCTAAATTAAATCAAGTCAACTGCAATTCTACAAGTCGTTCAAGAATGCACAACGCGAAGTGACATGGCTTGACATCGTTACTATCAGGTGCCGTGTCGACTGGCGTGGGCGATTATGCTTCTTGCACATCTTGCGATTTCCAACATGTATCAGTTCATACGATGAAAACCGTCCATGCCATGATACAAAACTATTAACATATGTTCTCGCTGTCTTCCTCTTTCTCTTTCCATAAATATTTCCTGTTGTCACAATATGTTCTAGTTTGTGCCTTCTCATAACATGGCCAAAATGACTGCCTCTTTCTGATGTTTGTGATACGTTGCATTTGTGTCTTAGGCTTTACAATAACAAGAATACCAACAATAATCTATCACAAACTCGTGGTATATGGTATTCAGTGTGGAACTCGCAATCAAAAGAAACGCAAAGGTCGATGCAGACAATCAATACACCGTTTATTGGTGCATAGCGAACCGCCGATGTGAAGGTGACGTCAAAGGCAAAAAGGTCGTGGAAGGAGCTGGCTTCCTGCGGTCGAAGGAAAGGCTCTGTGACAACTGTGGCAGGTCATGACGCCGTGTACACGACGTTTGACTCCCCAAGGTCGGGGTGGGTTGTGGGCAGGCAAACAGTGTGCAAGGGTTCGTTACAACTCTCGTTTTCCCTGCAAAAGGGACAGACTGGGCGTCTATTCCTCCGTAAACTTTTGGCTAGAAAGCTGTAGATTAGGGATGTCAAACTCAATCGCTCAGCGGGCCAAAACTCAAATCACACGTAAGGTTGCGGGCCGGACGGGATACACATTCAATAAGCCGAAAATTAAACCTTTTTTAAACATTAATATAAATTAAAACAGAAAAAGAGTGAAATTGGCGGTGATTTAAACCTTTGGCTCTGATAAAGTTGACGGTTTGTGTTACAATGCTCATTACATCTTCCATGTTGCGGACTTTACCACACAGCGATCCTTGGCGTATGACGCAGTGATATGCTATCAATTCACCAATACATTTCTCCTCCATTTTTAACCGCATCCTTCCAACTAGTCCACTTTTTGTCGCCACACATCGCCGGTGCTCCATCTGTTGTCAGTCCAACGAGTTTGTCTCAAGGCAGATTGATGGTGGTTAAACTTTGACATGCGTTGTCAAAATTGCCTTTCCTGACGTTGTCCCATGCATGGATTTCATGCCCAATATTTATTCTGTAACATTCAAACTGAAGTCCACTCCACGGGTGAAGATGGCGAGCTGTGCACTTTCAGTCGTGTCATTACTTTCATCGACAGCAAGGGAAAATGCAACAAAGTCTTTGCCTTTTTTCGATCAGCTGTGTTTTCACATCAGTGGCCATCTCACAAACCCCATCAACAACCGTATTTCAGCTACGGCTTACCCATGCAAATATCTGCTTTTTGTCTGAACACAAGACATACTTTCATCATGCAGCGCTTCAGAAACTCTCCTGCTGTCGGCCTGATTTTCCGATCTCCTCTGACACAATAAAACTTGCTTTGACTGCAGCATCAATTTGTGATTTTGCTTTGGTGAAAAAACATCTGCCGTGATGTTAGATGCCTCTTCAATTCTTCTACATTCTGTACCTTCTGCTCTGCATTCAGACTGTTTAACTTGTCTTGATGTTTAGTCTCGTAGTGCCGTCTCAGATTATATTCTTAGATTACAGCCACATTATCTCCACAAATTAGACACACAGGTTTACCGCCAATATCAGTAAACATATATTCAGCCTCGCAGCGGCTTTGGAAGGCTCTGTTTTCAGAATCAACTGTTTTCTTGGCCATTTTAAAGGCTAGCTTTGATTTTAAAAGATTGTGCTTCTACCGACAGACGCTTGATTGATATCAGGTTAGCCGTAGCGGGAAAAGATGATGTAATATCCGGGCATTACACTACTTTTACTTTTTATGCGCCAATCCAAAACGAGCATCTGAACGTTGCTAGGTAACTATAACGACGAATACTAACTCTCTACACAACTTTTATTTTCGCTTATTCTGATCGAAGTGAGAACGCTCTCAGGTAGCCTATCATTCGGAAGGCTGCTAATTAGGAAGTTTGATTTGCACTTTCTATCGTGTCACGAAAAACACCGTGATTAACCAGTTGATGATAATAAAGGCATTCTGAATAACGGGATGTTTTTCACAGCCACAACTATTTTAACTAACAGAAAAAACAAATCGGATGTCAAAAATCCCAGGGCGGTCAAAAGTAACAGCTGCAGATGTTTACTGGGGAGAGGGTGAGTGAGATGAATCAATACGCCGCCCTTGACAGTTCAAAAACAGGTCGGATTCAAGCGGAAGTGCCCGGCTCGGGAGAAAACAGTCCGTCTGTCATTTAGAATTTCCCGACATCAAACGGAATGGCGGTTTTGCTTGTCACCACCTGACAGAAAGTTGTGAGTTTGTTATTGGAAACATTGCGACACCTGCAGGACATCAACAACGTCACGTGAACAATTCAAGGCTGTTTGAAAAACCATGATTGGGGGAGACAGTGTAACTCAAACAGTTGATTTAGGCGGACGTGCTTTGGCACTGCAGTTCTGAGTGGAAATATGTCTACCTTGTGCGAATTAAGTTAATTTAATTTTACATGTGCCTGTCATGGCAAATGTAGATGTGATTTGATCGAACTGCGGTGTTGCCTAAGGTAGTTAATATAGTCTATTTAGGCCTATTTAATATAGGCAGTAGTCTTGTTAAAACTAGAATCTGATGATTAGCACTGTTAGTGGAAAACTAGTTAGAGTAGTGAAGTGATAATTGGCTCTGCTAGGATGAATAGGATAGCGGGGTGATTTTTGGAGAGATTTAAGATGGGTTGGGAGATGGGGAAAGTGTCCAATGGGGGGATCTTTCAGTGGTTTGCCCACTGAAGTTTTGCACTCTGTTATGGGTCTTTCCTTGTCATAGCCTGATTCGGACGTAGGTGAGGAGCTAATAGGCTCTATGACAGAGTTAAGTTAGCTGAGAAATAACAGAGCAAGGCAATAGGCTTACACTCAGCCGGTAGGATCAGTGACTAGTGCTATCACCAGATGTGTTTTTTCTCTAACAGGTTCCCTGCCAGTTACGAGGAAGTTCAACACTGATTTTGAAGAAGTGCAACTCCAATTTGAAAGAACACCAGTGGGACACTCAAATGCTTTCTTACGGAAAACGAATAACACCCGAGAAGAAAGGGGGTATAATGTTTACGCTGGACTCATACTCAGGAGGGTTCACCATAACATGGCTCAGAAGAGCCAGCCCATATAACGACTCCTGCGTGTTAAGGTTCACCTAGGATGGGTGATGATTGTTGATATGTCACACATCATATAAACATTGTTAAAGGAACGAGAACCTTAAAATGTAAGTCACATCGTGTGATAGATTCCAGTGAAATATTACAAAAGACATCATACTTGAGACTTTATAGACACTAGTTAAGATCAAGAATATTAACAATAACAGTGATACCTAAGTACACACAACAAAGGATTCGTACAGTTTTTAGGACCGATAGGAACTTATAATGTGTAGTGTGCAACCGGTCCATGATCAGCTGTAATTTACAAACAGTATCTATTTCGGATGATCAGGAAGATGGATTACCAGGTAGCTACAGATGACAGTCGGTGTCCGGCAGGAGAGATACAGTACTGGGTGAGATGGACTTGTTCTGACTTAACGTGCTGTGGTGTGTCCTTGCAAGGATGAACTGACTATGCTATTATCTGAGGGTCCGATCCTACACACATGATAGAACAAATCACACATTTTCTTCGCATACACGTCTCACGTACATTACACTTTTCTTTTAATAAATTAATCTTTATTAATTTTTAGAAGCACGAGTTGTTGAATATGTTGCGTGGGGAAGAATGAGAGGGGGCATAGTACGACAGTGATAGAGAGAGGAAAAGGTGTCCATGAACTGAAGGAGTGTGTTGGACGGAAGCTGGTGGATTCTCCAGGATATTGATAGGGGAAGAAAAAAAATTATAATATGGGTGTTGACTCCTCTCACTCCAGGGACGACACTTTAAAGGAAGACACGACATATCGTGACCATATAAAATATTTGTGCCTAAAATTCTCTCTTGGGCAGAATATATGTGTACGTCGGTTGAGACCTCTCAGGTCTGATATGATCGTACGGCGGGCCAGATGTGGCCCGCGGGCCTAGATTTTGACACATATGCTGTAGATGGTCCTAACGTTTCACATTCAGACAGCAGTGTCCTTTTTACCCCCCCCCCCCCCCCCCTTTCTAAATATCGTATTGATCTCCTAATTCATACGAGCAAAATTATGTAGAGATGATTTAAATTGCATTGTGATCTGGTGATACCCAGATTACGTTAGGTTTTTTTTTTTTAATTGAAGGAGGGAACATTTTTTTTTAAACGGGGGGGGGGGGGGGGGGGGGGGGCGGTGTGATACTTTCTTTTTTACGCAATAATTCGTGAACATTTCTCAATATTCTGTTTGGTGATTCGTTGCAGGAATGCGCATAGCCGCAACGTCAGTTTTGTTACTTGCGATAGTGCTTTAGTAAAGCTGACCGTCTCATCATCATGTGCCATGATGGATAAGCGTAGGCGACCAGGTTTCGCCATCTTACACGATTACCAGAGTCGTGGATCAGCTCCGTGTTCTCGTCTCGAAGATGTCACGTGGTCATGGATATCTAGATATTTACTTCTCTGCCTTCCCCTTAGTCTTTTCCCCTCAATCTTGCTTGATCTTTCTCCGTCAATCATGCCAGCTGTCACAAAGTTCCATTCATTCCATATTTTATTTTTAGGTGCTCCAAGTCCGTGTTTCTTCATAATATCTCCATGACATTAGTGTTATTCGATCCTATCTTGGCATTCATATCAAGCCAAGCCATCAAATCTCGTCGTGTCTTGGTTGCCTATAATACTTTGAAGTTTCTTGTAAAATTAATCTTAACTGGTTAATTTTTACCATTTGTTAGTGCGTATCACTAGATCACATTCATGTTTGCTTTCTTCGTTTGTGTTTCTAAATGGTGCTGTTATTATTCTAGAACTAATTTCTTTCCACTTTATTAATGCTTTCTCTGTCTCTTTAGATTGATTGATTGATTGATTTAGGAACCGACATCACAGCATTCGGGACATTCCCATAAGCGCTCCGTCTCCATCCTCAGCAGCCAGCGAAGAGTTCCAACACTAATAGTTCCAGTAGCAATCTGATTATATGTCCGTCTCGCCTTTCCTCCGAGCGCCGAGCGCTCGGAGCTATCTTTAGATAGAATTAGCAAGTTACGTCACATTGAAGAATAGTTCTTATGGCTTGAGAATAAGCGCCGTTTCATTTGTGTTCAGAAGTTTTGCATTCTCTCTCTTCCACATTTCTCAGAATCCTAAAATCAGTTTCTTCTTCCTCCTGATCCTCTTTTCCTGCTTCCTCATCTTCTTTGTCGAGTATGCTTTTTTGTAGTGTTTTGAACGTATTTATTTTGTGCCTATTCTGTGTGCCTGTTCTGAAGCAGAACTGAGCATTTCGACCGAGTTCTTGCCGACATTTTGATAAAATATATATTTTATCATATTTAATTTCTCCTACCAATCGCGCTGTCTTTCCCCTTACATATTTCTAACATTTCAGTTGCCAATTCTAGAAGATAAGTCGACGATCCAGACTCCTTCCGGTTTTCTCCGCATCCCACCATTCTTCTTCTAAGACAGTGGTTCTCAACCTTTTTTGGCCCATGCCCCCCTTTACCATATGTTCAGAACGTCATTCCCCCGCCTTTCAAATTTCCTCCCTATACACCCCCCCCCCCACCCCCACCCTTACACAGTATATATAAAAATGGAAGCTAAATTTATTAACACATACTAGAACATTTTTTGGGCATGTTATGAGAAGAAATGATTTGGAGAACTTGGTGACAACTGGTAAGATCGAGGGGAACAGACCAAGGGGAAGACCTAGAAGCAAGTACCTGGATGGCTTGGCCTTGTGGCATGGTCGAGACAGAAACACGGAGCTGATCCACGACTCTGGTGATCAAGTGAGATGGCAGAACATGACCGCCCACGCATACCGGCATGGTACATGATGGATGGATGGATACTAGAACAAGTTTACACATCTACATAAAACGTGATTTACGGGTCTACTTACGTTATAAAACGAATTTCATTAGGGCGAGAAGTACAGAACCGTAAAATTTAGAGGGAAAAACAATATCAAGTAACTGGTTCTTGTAATAATGCGATCTTGAAATAATCTTAATTTCCCCCCCCCCCCCCCCCACTGGAAGCCCTAAAATTCCCCCCGGGGGGGGGGGGGGGGAATTCCCCACTGATTGAGAACCACTGTTCTAAGAACAATAGCTTCCTTGTATCCTGGTTTAAGGGTTATTTTTCTTTCCTTTGTTCATGTTTGGTTGGATTTTGCAGATAATGGCTTGTGGAGAAGCAAAACAACCCAACCCTCCTTAGAGGAACTTCTTACTATACGCATCATCAGTCGAACCCACTGTGCCCACTCTTTACTTTTCTTATGGATCCAAGTAACATATGGGCTTTATTTATATTATTAATTAAAATGCATTATTTAAGTTAGTTATTTGCTTTGATATTTTGTTTTCGTTCGCTCGTTTTGAACTCAAGCGTAGTCCATACACGTGCTACTTTATATTAAACTGGGCTGATTTTGCGTGTGGAATAGCTTTCCAAATTACCAGTGTCCCTTGACATCAGGCGAACCCATCTCGACTTCTGAGGTACTTGTAATTTACGTCATCAGGTCAAGGGACGAGAAGTCAACATTTTAGTCCTTCTGGCGGGTGACGGGGTTTAACACGATACCTCGGCATTAGTACATCGGAAGTTTAAGAGCGAGCGATCTTATCCATTCGGTCATGCTGACTGATTAATAAATATGTATAAAGAAATAATATGTATAAAGTAAAATAATATTTAAAAAAAAAATAAAATATAAAATATTTTAAAAAAAATAAAAGTATAAAATAATATGTATAAAGTAAAACTGTTCTTATTGAAACTCATTCAAAATATTCAGTCACAAAGTAATTAAAAACGAAATTTTATACAGTATAACATTTCGTTTTTAATTACTTTGTGACTATTTTGATTGAGTTTCAATAAGAACAGTTTTACTTCTAAAATACATTTAACTGGTGTATTTGGTTGTTTTGGGATTTGGGGTTTGAAGATTGAGCACAACCCACTACTGGCAACGCTGATCGTACTCCGGTACTAATACCCTGGGCCTTGTCCACGTCGGATTGGAATGTTTGGAAGCACTGGACGCGAGTTTCGCTATCGTTAGTAGTGCATATCCCTGACTGGACCCGGGATAGAACTCCGTGTCGCTGGTGGGTGTGTAACCGCTCGACCACGCGGCTCATGCTAGACGCCGACCAAATTATCATACTAGAATATCACAACGTCACTCATTGTAGGTTATATAGCCTACAATGAGTGACGTTGAGTTTTCACGGTCGCGGCGACTGACATCCGTCAATCGATGTCTCCCTGAATTATCAGGTCTTCTCGATCTGGCAAGGCACACCAACTGAAATAATACAAAATTAAACGGGTCAGTATTGGATAACATCGTGTCATATGCCAATTTAATAGGGTATGCAATGTCGAAATCCGTCTCCGTGGCGATGACATTGCGGACGCGATTCGTAAGGCCACTTACCCGCGTTCGAAACACAGCGGCGACCGATTTGGCAGCAGACCGTGTCTCGCTGGTTTTAACGTGTTGGTATGGGAGCCGGTGGTTCAGAAAGCATTGGCAAACTACTTAACGTAAAACTTGCCAAGACATCAACAACACCAGTAAAATGCTGGTGTTGACTGCAACTTCCTATATACTATGCAACTTTAAAAAAGAAAATGTCGAAATAAAATGCTTAATGCAGAACAATATAAGGACTTATATTCCTTATATATTTATAAGGAAAACTTAAGGACTTATATAGGAAAAGAATGTGTTTGTTTGGAATGTATTTTTAAAAAAATAATAATTTAAAAGCCGAAAAAAAATTGAACGTTTGGGAGTAAGAAAGCCGAGGAAGAAGACAAAGATGGCAGCCGACAAGAATTATTGATTTGATACACATTAAAAAACTAAATCTGAAATAGCTGTCATTGAAAATTAGACAGTCATCTGAGGTAGAAAATAATGGGAAGGGATGTTTTTAATCAAGCAGCTGTAGACAATTAAAAATATGAAAAAGAAGTAAAGTAAGAAATCCACAATCCACGTATATCTTTTCGAAACTATTTTTGTACTTTCCTGCAGAAACTTTACCTAACATTACATCATGGAGTCGCCTGTTTGTTTGAGTGATATTGACTGAGGTCTGTTAGGAAAGGAACACGATTTCTAATACTTCTTGGTGTTAGAAGATGTTTGTAAGATGCATATCCCGATCGTTATCCAGGCCTTTCATAGGAAATATTTGCCTACAAAGCAAAGGCAGTGGTGTGTTGGTCGCGAATGTACAAGCAAAAAGTAAAATTGGTGATGCGCAGTTGCCTGCATTGTTATTGTTTCGGAATTATCAGCCTGGCGGGGCGATTCAAGGACACAGATTCTGTTCCCAAAGTCATCGTTTTCTGTTTCAGCTTAAGGAATTACATCAGAATTTACAATTAAATAGGAGCATTCATAAGCAAAGAAACATTAAGCACAAGAAATACCAGCCACCAATATTTTCAAGGGAGAGATTGAAGCTGATAGGAACATCAGCAGGAATCGTTTCAATAATATCATATGGAGCCTACTATTTTTATAACTCTTTTCAGCTTGCATGGTTGCTGGGTGCATCTGTTCATGCTGATATTCGGAATAAAAATAATTTCATAGCAGATGTTGTTGAAAAGGCAGGACCTGCTGTTGTGTTCTTGGAAATCAAAGGAAGGTGTGTTATTATTTAATGTTAGGGAGTGTTTTAATTTATTTAATGTTAAATGAAGTCTCTATTCGCAACCAAGAGTATATATAAACAAGCTGTGGAAAATCCTTAAACAATATGGAGTGAGTACACATCTAACAAACCAATGTAGAAGCTTATACTTATACAATTAAGCAGCCATGAGCGGGGAATGCCCAAGTCTGCCCCTGCCTGAAGTCTGAGTGGGTTTATCTGATGGTGAGGGACAATGGTAATAGGAAACATAATCCACATGCAAATATCAGTCCAGTGCACTCTCCAGTAGTGGCAGCTATTAATAGTAGCACGTATATTGGCTACGCTTGCGTTCAAAGCGAATGAACAAACAACAACAAATTCAGATACCCAGTAAGCCTCTCATGATATATTTGATATTTCTGTGAATTAATCCTGACACTGTGATGTATGGCTTGGTTTGGCAAATCAACAGAATGTTTTTTTTTTTTTAAATTCCCGGGCATGTTTACATTCAGTAGTTTGCCATTTCTTTCTGAACTACCAACACTCATACCTCTGTATGAAAACCAACGCAAGGCGTTCTGCTTCCAAATCGCCGCAGCTAGGTTTCGAACACGGTGTGCAGGATTACAAAATGCATTCATAACCACGTCACTACAGACCCGGCGACTATTCATGTTTGTTTCAGAAGGTACAGTTAGTTGGATGTCTTTTACAGGACATCACAATCAAGCACGGCATTTATTCCAGAAGTTGGTGTTGTTGTTGCCTTCCACATATGCCGTTAGTCATCAGTGGAGAAGGTTAATTGAAGCTCCAGCGCCTGTCCTCCAGTTCCCTCCGGTTTACCGGATAAATAATTACTATCAGTTACCAGTAAGTTAGCTAATTTTGTCTAAATGCCGAATAACTGTCTTTGTACATAGTTATCTTGTCGCTTTCACTTAATAAATTTCTGAAAAATGAAAAAAAAAAAAAAAATTCGCCTGCGGGGAATCGAACCACGATAACCACGGTTGCAAGCGGAGATACTCACCGCTACGCTACTGGAACAACGATGACAGCTTAACACAAATGTTTCATATAGCCAAACTCATGTCCTGCTGACGTCACTTATGTCACGTGACTAGCTTTTGGTTGCGAATAAAGACTTCGTTTATTCGCAACTTGGTTGCGAATAGACACTTCGTTAATGTTATTATGACATTTAATATAATTATTTTCTGTATGGTAATCAATGATTTAATAACACAATTAATTAATACATACTTTATATTTCCATGTCTTTTTTTTTCTCATATTCTTTACTGAACATCGCTGCCAACACCAGCATATTATTGCTGTTGTACTGTTGTGATCTCTTGGAAAGTTTTATGTTCAGTTGTTTGCCATTGCTTCTGAACGACCAGCTCCATACCAATTCGTTAAAACCCAGCTCAATGTGGTCTGCTGCCAAATTGTGCGCAGCTGTGTTTTACTGTGGGTAAGCGGGAATACGAACCGCAGTCGTAACCCCTTCGCCACAGAGACGGCTTTCATAAGTCTAAGGTTTCATTCTGAGTTTAATCAGCATGTTGTATTTGAGTACCAAAGCAGAGTTGCACCATCTGTGCAGAAAATATAATGAGGAATCTTAAATGATGACGAAACCAGTGATCCATTCGTAATTGGTGGAAATCCAATTCCAGACCTCAGATATGCAGATGAGATGGTCCTACTCCCAAATAGTGCCAAGGGATTAAAAGAGTTCATCTAGTTAGCCAACTAGTTCGTTGTATCTAGTTAGCTGACGACTGTTTTGTGGTGCTCTCTGGACAACAGGATTGTGAGAGCGGATGTCCCAAGCCTCACGATAGATGGTAGAAATGTCAGCAGAGAGAACAAACTGAAGTATCTGGGGATCACATTTGACAGGAGCCTATTCTTCAAGGACCATGTGGAGATGGTTGTGACAAGATCTCAAAAGGGACTCAGTGCACTTAAAACTATGGCTGCAATGGACACAGAGCAGAGAATGCTTTTCACACTATACCAGCACTTGATCCTCTCAGTAATTAATTATGGATTAGGTCTGCTCACTGTCTCAGAGAGTCAGCTGGTGAAGTTAGAGTGCATACAGAACGAAGCTATGCGGGTCATTCTGGGATGCAATAGAGACACCCCAGTAGTGTGTATGCGTTACATCCTTGGTCTGCCGACGTGTTGCTGGTAGGTTCAAGGTGATGCAGGCGAAGACCTACCTCAGAGTAGCTGCAGACACAGACCACCCACTGCATGAGGCGCTGGACGCAGTTAAGAGTCAGCGACTGATAAGAGGGAAATCATGGATGGCTCAGGCAGAGGATACGATCAGACAGGTGTGCCCCTTGGAGAACATTAGGCGTGGAGAGGAGTGGGTCAGAGTGTCAGTGGAGCAGTCAGAATTGTGCAGAGTTATGATCACATTAAGCAGGGAGTGGCCAGCAGGGGCCACGGAAGTGGAAATCCAGCAACTAATTCAGGACAATGCTCACTCGGGTGATGTGATTATCTACACAGATGGTTCGGTGTCAAGAGGTGAGAAAAGTGGCTGGGGGTTCATAGCCAAAGCCAATGGTCGACGTTTGGGGCAGGAGAGCCTGGCATATGATACCACAACATACAGCTTAAGAATGGAGGTGGAGGCGGTCACTGCGGCTCTCCGCTGGATGGAGAATATGACACACACACACATCGTGATTGTAACTGACTCAGAAAGCATGCTGACGAGGGTGAGGACGGGCAGGCTTCATGCGGAGTGGCTTGCTTCGCTTCGGAGGTCACAGGTGACAAACATCACCTGGATCTTTTCTCCGGGGCATGCCGGTGTGCTGGGAAATGAACAGGCGGACAGATTGGCTGGCTCTGCAGAACTTGGTGGAGTATTGATACATGACAAGGCAGACGTGGTTGCGGCCTTGTGGGAGCACGTGCACACCTCGGAGGAGCAAATGGATTACCATGGTCTGGCAAGAATGAGACAGCGAGGAGTGACAAGGGGATCTGGCCGGCGCTCAAAGCTCAGAGGAAAGCGAGACGGACATATAATCAGATTGCTACTGGTACTATTAGTGTTGGAACTCTTAGCTGGCTGCTGAGGATGGGGACGGAGCGCTTATGGGAATGCCCCGAATGCTGTGATGTCGATTCCTAAATCAGTCAATCAATCAATCTTCATTGGCACCTTTCCGTCTTGACAGACGATAGTTTGGTACATTGTGCTTAAAAAAGGCTTAATAACTACGATCCATGGCGGTGGCGAGTGTGGCTGGTAAGGCCAATTCTTGCTGCAAATGTTTGCCCACAGTAGATGCATGTGAAAACATGGTCATTTCCACCATTGTGCACCATCTTACGTCTCTCACGCTCTGTGTGTGCTTTATCTGCAATCATTTTCTCCTTTGTCTTTATTCCATTTCTGATAGTTGCCCTCCATGCAACACGTTCGGCGGCGACGTGCTCCCAATGTGCATTATCAATGCCTGTATCAATCATGTCCCGCTTACACACATCTTTGTATCGTAGTAGAGGCCAACCCTGAGATCTCCTACCCGTCTGTAATTCACCAAAAATGATGTCCTTTGGTATTCTACCATCATCCATCCTCCTAACATGTCCTATCCATCTAAGTCTACTAAGACTGAGCATGGAATACACCGTCACACAACCTGATCTTTCCAATACTTCAGTATTTGTGATTTTGTCTTGCCAAGTTAGTCAATCAATCAATCAATTAATCAATCTAGTTAGCCAAAAGACAAAGTGAAGATCACAATCGTTTTCTAAACTTAAAAGCAATGTTCACAAACAAAACTACTACTTTTTCTTGTAGTCTGCAAATGATGTGTGGTGTTGATGTATGTCTACAAAGGGACATCATATGAGCAGCTTAAACTTCATTAACATTCCAAATGAGAAAGAGGAGTAGGAAATCATGACCATTTGTTCCAAGCCAAGCACCTGAAGAAAAAGAATTACACATACAAATCGTTTATTATATTACCCTTATGTGCGGTTGGTCACAAAAATGTGAATATAGTATAAATCCTGACAATGCTGTAATGGTATGTAAATGAGCTTGCTTTATGTTTACCATATCATGATGTTTTTAAGTTTACTTTTTGTAATAATGTGTGGATGATCTACTTATGATATTAGTAACCAATTCTCTTCCCGAGTTTCTTTCTGTCAAGCTTTCTTCATTACTCATTATCTGTCTGTTTTCTGAGAATTCTTTTGTAGAACCATATCTCTAGAGCCTTCAAGTAATTTACTAATGTGCTAGATTTTTAATGATTATTGGGTATTTAGAGTGTTTCTAAATTGCTGTCCAAAGTCTGGACACAAATTGGGTACTCTTTTTATAATTCTTATGGGGAGGAGCAGCATGGAGGGCATTTTTTGTTGCTTTACCATTGTAGTCCTAATATGATTGTTTCAGGCACCCTCTTACTGGTCGACCTGTGACACTGTCAAATGGATCTGGCTTTATTGTGAGGAGTTATGGGATCATCCTCACAAATGCTCATGTTGTTGCAAACAAGTCAACAGTGAGCGTGAAGCTCCAAGATGGCCGTGTTATGGAAGGGCAGGTGACAGCAGTCGATCCAATATCAGACCTAGCTGCTGTGAAGATTTCAGCCGTAAGATGTGTAATTATTTTATATTCTTAAAGTGCTGATGGTTTATTTGTGTGTTTGTCATTATTTTATATTCTTACAGCTAGTGAGTTAGTTAGTTAGTCTTTCCTCTTGAGCCTAAGTTGGCGCATAGGGCAGAAGTCATGGCTCTCCATGTCCGGCGGTTCGCTGCTACCTGTTGTAGATCTTGGATGTTCACGTGGCCGTTGAATGAGCCTTCTCTGATGATGGTTCTACGCAGGGTCTCTCTTGGTCTTCCCCGTTTTCTTTTCCCTACTAGTGACCATATGAGGGCTTGGTAGGGGAGTCTTGTCTTGTCCATTCTGAGCACATGGCCAATGTAGTTCCAACGGCGTTTTCTTTTAAAATTGGATACAATATCTTGCTTAGTCTCTTGTCTTATTTGCGCATTGGTTTTGAAATCTGTCCACTGGATGTTTAGAATTCTTCTAAGACATTTGTTCTCAAAATTGTCTAATTTTTTTATCTAAAGCTACCGTTGATTTCCAACTCTCACATCCATACGTTAGCACTGGAATCACACAAGAATTGAAGATTTTAAGTTTCGTATGTTGGCTGAGTGACTTTGACTTCCAGATGTTTAACAGTTTATTGAAGGCACCAGATGCCAGTGAGATTCTAGATAATATTTCTGGTGATGAGTCCCCTGTAGATGTCATTTTGCCTCCTAGGTATGTGAAGCTGTTGACTTTTTCAAGAACATGGTTGCTTAATTTGGTGTCGTTTGAACTGTTGGTAAGATCAATAGTTTTTGTTTTTGTGGTGTTAATTTGGAGACCAATTTGTCCTGAAACATTTTGGAGATGGTTTATTTTCTCTTTGGCATCTGGGTGTGTTGAACTCAAACGCACTATGTCATCAGCAAAGTCCAGGTCTTCTAGAATTTTGTCAACCCAATGGATACCCCTATTTGTGTTGTTTGTGCATTTGCGCATGACCCAATCGATGGCTATTCCAAAGAGCATTGGTGACAAGACACAACCCTGTTTCACTCCCGTTTCCACTGAGAAGCAGTCGGAGTTGCCTGATTCTGTTCTCACGCAGCAACGTGTCTCCTTATAAAAAGATTTTATGATGTTGATATATTTGGTAGGAAAACCATAGATGTTAAGTATATTCCAAAGTGAAGGACCGTGGATACTGTCGAAGGCTTTTTGAAAGTCAACAAAGTTGGTGATTAATTTCAACTGGAATTCTACTGAGTCTTCAATGATTATTCTAAGAGTGAAAATGTCGTCTATACATGACCGTTTTGGTGTGAAGCCAGCTTGTTCTTCTCTGAGCCTTTCATCTATAGACTTTTTCAATCTCTCTAGTAACATGCTACAAAAAAGTTTTCCTGGTACTGACAGTAGGGTGATACCACGCCAGTTATTACAATCAGACATATCACCTTTCTTTGGCAGTTTAAAAATTACACCATCCTTCCACTGTTGTGGTGGGGATTCGTTTTGCCAGATTTCATTGATCAGCTGTAACAAACGTTGTAAGGTATCCTCATCTGCTGCTTTGAGCATTTCACCTGAGATGTCGTCTTCACCAACAGCTTTGTTGTTCTTGATGGTTTATTTGTGTGTGTGTAATTATTTTATATTCTTAAAGTGCCGATGGTTTATTTGTGTGTGTGTGTAATTATTTTATATTCTTACAGTGCTGATGGTTTATTTGTGTGTGTGATTATTTTATATTCTTAAAGTGCTGATGGTTTATTTGTGTGCGTGTGTGTGATTATTTTATATTCTTAAAGTGCTAATGGTTTATTTGTGTGTGTAATTATTTTATATTCTTAAAGTGCTGATGGTTTATTTGTGTGTGTGTGTGATTATTTTATATTCTTAAAGTGCTAATGGTTTATTTGTGTGTGTGTAATTATTTTATATTCTTAAAATGCTGATGGTTTATTTGTGTGTGTGTGATTATTTTATATTCTTAAAGTGTTGCTGGTTTATTTGTGTGTGTGTTGTGTCACTGTTGGTTTAGTTGGTATATGAAGCATAGAACTAGTCATCAAGAAGCTTCCAGTGAAACAAAAGATTTCAGCCGTAAGATGTGTAATTATTTTATATTCTTAAAGTGCTGATGGTTTATTTGTGTGTGTGTAATTATTTTATATTCTTAAAGTGCTGATGGTTTATTTGTGTATGAGTAATTTTATTTTCTTAAAGTGCTGATGGTTTATTTGTGTGTGTGTAATTATTTTATATTCTTAAAGTGCTGGTGGTTTATTTGTGTATGCGTAATTATTTTATATTCTTAAAGTGCTGAAGGTTTATTTGTGTGTGTGTCATTATTTTATATTCTTAAAATGCTGATGGTTTATTTGTGTGTGTGTTGTGTCACTGTTGGTGTAGTTGGGATATGAAGCGTAGACCTAGACATGAAGTTTCCAGTGAAACAAAAAGAGGAAAATTCTGGCGCTGGATAGGACACACACTGAGATAACCTGAGGATAGTATAACTAGACACTCTCTTGCCTGCAGCCCACAAGGCATACAAAATAGTGGGAGGCCTAGAATTAAAGACAGAGATGAATAATATACGAAGGAATCAAGTCAGATGCAAGAGATAGCAAAAGATAAAACAGATTGGCATGTGTTGAGGACCAATTCTCTAATGGCAGATGAAGGGCAAAAATAAGAATAAATGATGGAGGAAAGTAGTTGAGGAAGAGATCAATGGAATGAGCACTGTAATTTGGTCCACAACTATTTAATCATCCAGGAAGATTGTCTTTTGCAACTGACACATCATATCTAGATTTATTGCCAATATCTGTCTCTAGTAATGGTTGGTCACATAAATCCTTTCCCAAATATGAGTATAATCAGTAATTTTTATAGGAGGAAAGGTTTTCGTTCACCATTATCTTCGTGTACCATGCTGATAAGTGTGGATGGTCATGGTTTGCTGTCTCATACGATCATCAAAGTCTTGGATCAGGTCTGTGTTCATATCCTGAAATTTTTACTAAATATGAAAATTGGGGCCTTTGAACTTAAATGTTATAGAAAAGCTCTTAGAATGCCCTGGAACATGAAGAAGAAAATTGCTGACATTCAACAAAATCTGATTATTGAAAATAAGCTGCCTCATAAACAGCATTATGTCTTGAAAGCTGGAATTGCTTTGGTTATATTAAATATTACAGTGGTTTTGGAAAGAACTTTAATGGAACACATGGATTCTGGAAGAAGAGGCAGAGGTTTTCCAGCACGGACATGGACACAGGACATTGCATACGCCTAGGACATGAAAATGCTTAAGGCAGGAGAATTGGTAAAGGATTGAGATATTTTTCTGCAGGCCATGATGAGAGCGTCATTCTCCAAAGTGATGAATTTAATTTCATGTCAGCTATTCCTATGATGTGCTTGCCTGAGTTGGGACTTGATTTTGTTTGTACGAAGGGGCTTCAAATGAAAACCTTAATTTTGTGTGTGTATGTGTGTGAATTAATGTATTTTGAAAAAGTAAAGAACAAATGTATCATTTTTCAATGTAGTCACCTCTGAGCTCAATGCATCGATAAAGTGCTTGAATTCCTGTAGAAAAATCGACTCTGAGGTCACTACTCAGTGTGCCTAACCCAGTAGTGAGCAGTCTGTCTCAGAAGTCACGCCGTTTTGAAACTTCCTACTGCAATCATACACTTACTGGACTGACAGATATGCATCAGCATGCTAGGCTGATGAATTTCTATAGGTTTCACCCTTTCACTGATTAAAAAAAACATATCAGAACACTGCTTCTCTTTGGTGCATGTCGAAAATGGGGCGGCCATCTTTAAGCTGTCCTTATGACGTCACTGTATTCATCTGCACCATGATGTCATGCGCTCAACACTCTTGACATCCTAAACAACAATATTGACAGGTTACAAGACAATGGCATGGTTATTGTAATTTCTATCACACTTTTAAGGTTTTCATTTGAAGCTCCGTCAATTCATGTTTCTTATTGCTAGTACATTTTCATGGCACCATTGTTGAACATCACGTGCATATTTTATGTGATCATTTAAGTGGCAAGATTTTTTATTTGCCAAGAAAAATGTTCATTAAATGTAATTGTCTTATGTTAAAGTGAATATTTTGACATATCACTTTCATATAAAAATGCTCATCATAATTTCAGAAAGATCTTCCAGTAATCCCTTTGGGCGAGTCTTCGGATATCAGACCCGGGGAGTGGGTGATTGCCATGGGAAGTCCTCTGTCTCTGAGCAACACTGTGACATGTGGTATTGTTAGCAGCGTCCAACGAGCAAGTAGGGAGCTGGGTCTTAGAAACAAAGATATGGACTACATCCAGACTGATGCTGTCATTAATGTAAGGAAATATGTCAGGATTTTTGTCATTTAACACAAATGTACCATAATAAACTGCACAATTGGAATTATTGAGAACATTTTACCAGTCAACTCTTCCTTGTGAGCATGGAGTGGGTCTGCTGACAGTGAAATACCTAAAACCTCTAGAGAAAACATCAATCTAGAGCTAATCCAAGTCATTCTTTATGTGTAGGCGTTGAATCTCCACAGATGGGATGTTCCAGTACCAGAGTTGCACACCTTGGTGGTTTCTGTGTTTGGATAGAGAAAATGAGCACTGCAACAGTCCCATAGAGTTGGTACTGGGTTGTGAGAGAAATCGATTGGTGCAAGCCCTTTTTGAGGGCTTAAATGACCAGAATGTCAATGGTCTTTAAAAGGTTTAAAAACAGTCTTTCAGAGGATCCACCAGCGAATGAAAGAAGAAGTAGAGGATCCACCAACCAACCCATTCCACCAACTTTGAAGGAAATAGCAAATGACTATTTTCTCTTAGTGATGGCTATTGCAGACTAATTGGCCACCCGTACTTATCTCAAAGTCTACCTCAACATTTAATACCTATTTGAAACTGTAATTCACAACTCAGAGCAAATACTTCAGCAATGTCAGACCTAAGGTTCTGTATTGCCACATGTGACATAAAGAATGGTGCAGAGCTGAGGCTTAATTTATGAGGCTGCTACAGTGATCTGAAAAGGATATGTTTGACATTGGTGTCAGTGGAAGAAGAAGATTTAGTTTTACAGGTGTGATAGTTTTGTTTTCTTCTGTCCACTTTCCTGGTTAATCTACAAAACATACGGACATGTGAGGGTAATTCATAAAGAAACATGACTTTTAAGACAGTGTCACAATTAAGGGAATCAGCAAGCTAGTTTCTACACATATGTGTACCAGGATAATTAACCTCTAGTCTTATAATAGTGGGATCATGGTCCGACAATTGGTCATGGATATACCTCGGGTAACATGAAGGCATTTGGTTATTTTTTAAATATGGTATAAGGAATCCCTGTGCGGTCAAAAGGCTATAAAATTCTGTCATTGTTGATTTCTCAACACCTAATAAAATGTGGCCATAGTGCGAACAAAGAAAAAACGTTTCATACATTGTATTCTATGAACAATAAATTATTGCTCACATATAGCGAGGAATTAGCAATTAGGCGGTTTCAGCCGGTTTTGTGCAAACAGAAAAAGTTCGTTGTAAATTTAAAATTACCAGCAGGGGGCTTGCAATTCTGAGCAGAAAGACTTAGACAGATGGGATAAAAACCTATCCCAGTCTTCTCACCTTTAACCTTGTGTACAATTTGTGGCATTTGACAGGAGCACCGCTAAATGTACTTGTTCTATTGTGTGTATGCTAGCCAGCATGACTATACATATAAGTGATATATAATAGTCACAGAGCCTCCATAAATAAAAGTTAGTTGCATGTCCTTTGTAGGATGTCACAATCAAACTCAGGATATTTTGGCTGTTTGTGATGTACTAGACAATTTTACATTCAGTAGTTTGTCACTGCTTTCTGAATGACTGACCATACCATTGTTAAATATCAACATAAGGGCGTCTGCTTCCAAGTAGCCCGCAGCTGATTTAGAACTTGGTATGCTGGATTGTGAATTACGCTCGCTATCCCCTCCGCCATAGACGCCGGCAAGCATTCACAAACAGTTCATTTCTGTTTTTAAAAGTGCTGATTTTCATGTTATTGTCCTCAGATGTAGACACAGGAATTGTGCAAGAGTTTAGTACATAATTTTGGCAAATGCTACAGTAGACACTACTTTTCTACATGGTATTTTGTCGCGTTTATTTTTAATTGACTTTGCGTTGAAAATTAAAATTAATCCCAGGTCGACCCAGTTAAATGGGTATCAGGAAATGTCTTGGGAAGTAAAGACAGTTGAATGATGTTAACCATAACTCTTTGAGTGCTGGTTGGTCTATAGCAATATGGGGCTACAATGTACCCAATACACCACATGGCATGTAACAAGGGTCCTTTACTTACATCCATGTATATTTAAGTAATAATTCTTAAAAGCTTTTTTTTTTAAATTGACTTTATGCCTGTGAAGGTGTGCATGTATTTGTAGCTAGAGAGAGTTGTGAGTGCATTATATTTTTATAATCATTTTCACTTGCATATAACAATCTCCTTTTCAGTTTGGAAATTCAGGTGGGCCCCTGGTCAACATGGTAAGTATATGATTAGTGTGAGTGTATAAAAGCAAAGCAGAAAGTTGCTGATATTGTTTAGACAATCTTATTACAGTGCAAACTGCTTAAGGCCATCTCAGATGTGGCGAATTTCTGATGTGAATGCATTACTATATGCTTGAACTCTTATAAGAGGAATTTCTGATAAGAACTATTTTTTGGATTCCAGGTGAATAGAAGTAAATAAAGATCTACACCTTTGCTTTATTGACTACACAGAGTCTTTCGATAAAGTAAGACATGTCAACATGATAAATCCCCAGGAAGGTTAACCCGGTCAACAAATGCCCACAGAAGTCAGATGTGTTGGCCTAACGGTGCAAGAATGCAGCTCTACTGTAAACAGGCGTAACGCAATTACATCCGAAAAAAGTCTCTAGATGAACGCAGAAGAAGAAGAACATGATAAATATGCCTGCAGATCTACAAATTGATGGGAAAGACCTTAGACTTGTAAAAAACATATATTGGAAACAACAAACTGCCGTAAGGATTGGTAATGAAGTAGGCCAATATCAACCTATTAAGAGAGGTGTGAGCCAGGGATGTGTAATGTCTCCAGATCTATTTTCCCTGTTCACTGAAAATATTTTCAGAAATGTAGAAGATATGAAAGGAATCATAATTGGGGGACGAAACATCAATAACATTAGATATGCAAATGATACAGTATTGATTGCCGACAATGAGCAAGATCTGCAGCATTTAGTAGATGTGGTTGCTACACACAGTGAACAGCTAAGATTTTGAATTATATTGTAAGAAGACACAGATTATGGTCATCACTAAGAAAGAGGAAATACTACAATGTAATATACAAGTAAATGGGAATATTCTTAAACAAGTGAATTATCTTGGAACAATCATAACATCTGATGGGAGATGCCTTGAAGAGATTAGAACAAGAATGGTAGCCTTTTGCAAGATGGAAAACATAATGACCAATAAAAAAGATGTCATTTGTGATGTCAAAATGAGTGTTGTGGTGTTAAATAGAACCTGTGCTTTTGTATGGATGTGAAGTTTGGAAAATGAGCAAACAGGCTGAAAAACATCTGATGGTTTTGGAAATGTGGTTTCTGAGGAAAAAGCAAAGAATACCATAGACAGACAGAAAAACCAATGACCAAGTCCTACAAGAAACAAATGCAAATCGTAAACTGATAAGAGAAATTACATGTAGACAGTAGTCAAAATTGTTTGGTCACGTTATGAGAAGAAATAAATTGGAGAACTTGGTGACAGCTGGCAAGATCAAGGGGAAGGCAGAGAAGTAAATACCTGGATGGCTTGGCAATGTGGCTTGGTAGAGACAGGAACACTGAGCTGATACATGACTGATCAAGTGAGATGGCGAAACATGACCGCCCACGCTTATTGGCATGGCACATCATGATGATGAAGCGAGTTCGCCTTACCAGGTCCATTAATGAGTAGTAACAGTGTGAGTAAATATGTTGATCTGTGGTGATAATTAAATGACCAAGTATTTCTTCTTTTTCATTCCTCTTGGGAGGGAGGGGGAATGTCAGTGCATCCATCTTCAGCATTAATTTGTGGTTTTCTTTTTCTAGACAGATTCCATCCAAGATAATGTCCACCATGGGTAGTTTTTCTTTCCTAACAGTTTAGCTGTTGCAGCTGCCTTACAGCCTGTTATTTGCAATTTTCAACTTCTGTGGGATTTTTAATGTGTAAATGTGCACATGGGACCTACTGTTTTTTTTTTCACCCTTATCTGACCAGGCTAGGTATTTGATCTTACTTCCCAAGAGTCTGGGGAACACATACTAGATACCAATGGTTCTTGGGAAAATGTTCAGCCCTGTGCAGAGACCGAACCCAGTATTTTCTGAACCTATTACATTCGTGGTCTTCCTCTACCTGTTGATCCATATTTGTGTGTGTGGTTATATGCTTCTATTGTAGTTTATCAGGTTTCAGTCTCAGTAGGTGTTCAAAGCACTTTATTAGTTGTCTCATGGCAAAACCCAGGCATGATGCTAAACCTGTCTTGTTTCTAATATTCTTGTTTCACATCTTGTAGGGATGTGGTTGTCTTTACAAATATTGTGACTGAAATTACCCTAAGTTTTCTAAAGCTATAATGTGCATGGGTATGTTTATGTGTGGAATTGGTTGATTAATTCACTGATTTATATTCTTCTTCTTCTGCTGCGTTCATCCAGAGTGTTTTTTCAGACGTAATTGCGTTGTGCCCAGTTTATTTGTGTCCTTTGGCCGACACATCTGCGGATGCTGATGTATATTACTGATACAGGTCTGCGTGGCCTTGGAGCTGAATGCACTGATGACGGGATTGTGTGTTCAGTCAACACTCCAGCCAGTCATTCAGACTTCAGTGTTGACTTCTCATTCAGAAAGCAATGGCAGACTATTGAACATACAATTGCCTAATAAATCAACTTGGGGTTGATAGCAACACCCTGCAAAGTGCATGCTAGGAGGGATATTACTGATATTTCTGTTCACCTTGTTTGTACATGCCAGTCTTCCTGGCGAAGGTGTTAAGGACGTTGTTCATAACCCTGTATACTAACGTACGAAACACAACTGCGCGAGATTTGGCAGCAGATCGTGTCGTGCTGGTTACTTACGGAGGTATGTGAGCCAGTCGTTCAGAAAGCAGTGGCAAACTACTGGACGTAAAACTTGCCAATACACCAACAGCAGCTGAAAAATGCTGGTGTTGACTGCAATGTAAAAGGATATGCGAAATTTAAAAAAAAAAAGTCTGTACAAGTCTTGTTTGTTGCAGGATGGGAAAGCCATTGGCATTAACACAATGAAAGTAACAACCGGAATCTCCTTTGCCATCCCAGCAGATTATGCTGTCAAGTTTCTGAACAAGGCTGAAGCTTTAATGAAAACTGGTGAGCTCATTACAAAGGCAGGACTCTCGTAGATCATCATCATTCAGTTGTTCATTTCACTTCTAGCTGTTAAATAAGAGTAAGTGAGCAAATATTCCTATATTCCTAGAATATTTTTCAGTGCAAACAGAAAGAGTTCATTTTAAATGTGAAATTACCGCGGGAATAACATGCTCCACATTAGGACAATACCTGTGATTGTGTGAGAAAAGTATTTCAGCCTAAGTATTATTCATTTATTCAGTTCATTTGATATATAACTGCAGTGGGCACCTTATGAGAAGCGGTGAAATATGCCAGGCATTAAATCATGCAACATATTGTTTTGAATTTTAAATTATTCAATGCATTAATTTTAGGTCTAGTTGTTTAATCCAGTGAGGGATTTATGCCTAGAATATCATTCAATGGGTTAATTTTAGGTCTAGTTCTTAAGTAAGAGGAAGTGAGCAAAGTATGCCGTAACACCTACAACATTCAGCACATTAATTTTAGTTTCAGTGAAGTCATTGTTTAAAAAAAAAGTTTCGTGTCCTTTACAGGATGTTACGGTCAACCCCAGCTTTTATTGACTATTTGTGATTTACTTAAGTAGTTTGCCATTGCTTTCTGAGCAGCAGACATCTCATACCATGGAATTTGATACAAAGCTTTCTGTTTCCAAATCACCCAGGGCTGATTTCAAACCCCTTGACTTGGTATGTTGCAGATTGATAAAACTGCGACTCACTATCCCTTAAGTCAGCTGGTGTAAGTCATAGTAAGTGAGCAAATATGAGGGGACTTCAAAGGAACACAATGCATAAATGAAAATGTACCATTTTTTGATGCAGTCAACACTTTGTTCAATGCAAGTCCTACAATGCCAATAAAGTGCTTGGATTCCTGTAGAAAAAAATTATCTTGGTCACATGTGTAACCACTCAGCGCCTCCTACTGTACCTCTTGATCAGACCAAAAAGTTTTTGAAACTTCCTACTCATACACTGGCTGGACTGACAGGCATGCATAACTATACTGAACCTTCATTTACCGGTGAATTTCTATAGGTTTAATCTCTTCACTAATTAAAAATTGGATACCAGTATGCTGCACCTCTTTGGTACATGTCAAACGTGGAGCGGCCATCTTTAAACTGTCCTTATGACGTCATCGTGTTTGTCTGCACCGTGATGTCAGGTACTTAACACTCTTGACATCCTTAACAACAATGTTGACAGGTTACAAGACAATGGCATGGTTATTGTAATTTCTATCACACTTATAAGGTTTTCATTTGAAGCCCCGTCATGTGTCTACACTGTTAGAACATTATGTAGTGTCTTAATAGTAGTTCTAGTTTTTTTAGTTGCATATCCTTTTACAGGACATTGCAGTCAATGCCAGAATTTTTTGCTGTTGTCATCTCTTGGCAAGTTTATGTTCAGTAGTTTGCCATTGCTTTCTGAACGACTGGCATCCATAACATTTCGTACATAACCAACGCAGCGGTTATAACACAATAATAATATTAATCTGAGGGAGTGGTGTATGCTTGATCGATTTCTTCTGGTTTGTTCAATATCTTCAGAACATAGCTCCTCTCAATTCAATATGCTAAAAAGTGCCTCATAATACTTGCTTAGAAAATATTTTGCTAATTCACTTTCATATATTCCAGCCGCGGCATGTGAGGTGGGAAAAGTCGATCTTATATTTAACGTTAAACTGTCTGCCTATAGTTTTAGACAGCAGGGTATAAAATATCTTGAACATTTTGCGTTTGTGAAAGTGACGGTTTTTGTCACATCTGTTTAAACAAATGTGCATGTGCTTTGTAGGTCGTAGGTCGTTGCAATCAACCCGTTTGATTTTTTAGGCAAATTTATGTTCAGTGGTTATCAAGATCATTGTAATATTTAATTGTCAAATTGTTTTCAGGTCAAACAGAAAATGGTTTTCTCAAGCGAAGGTATATGGGAATCACCATGCTGACCCTGACAGAAAATGTGATGCGTGACCTGAAGAATAATATCAAAATGCCCAACTTCCCTGACATTGATGGAGGTGTTTTTGTTTACAAGGTCATTCCTGGATCTCCTGCATTTATGTAAGTTCATTGCTGAGTGATGTCAGTGAGTTTGTCTTTTGGAAAAGGCATTTCATTGTTGATAGAAAGATAACTTTTGTGTGGATGTGAAACATGAACAATCAGCAGACCAGCAGAGAAACACACAATGGCAATAGAAATACCACATTCTAACATCCAAGTAAATGGGAATGTTCTTGCAAGATGGGAAACATTCTCACCGATAACAAGCTATCAATTGCAGTGATAAATTGAAGTGCTGTATAGAATCTTTACTGCTGTATGTAGGTAACATGGGAAATAAGGAGACAATCTGATGAACATCTAATGGCAGTGGAAATGTGGTTTCTAAGGAAATTGCAAAGAATGCCATGGACATATAGAAAAATGAAAGGGAAAGTTCTAATAGCAACAAATGAAAACTACCAGGAAGATTAACCCGGTCAACAAATGCCCGCAGAAGTCGGATGTGTCGGCCTAACGGCGCAAGAACGCAGCTCTGCTATAAATAGGCATAACGCAGTCATGTCCAAAAAAAAAAAATCAGGATGAATGCAGAAGAAGAAATTAAAACCATAAATTGATCCGAGAAATTGAATGTAGACAGTCCAGAATTGTTGGGCACGTTGTGAGGAGAAATAAGCTTGAAAACTTGGTGACAACTGCAATAATTGAGGGGGAAAGAGCAAGGGAAAGGTAGCATGATAAAATAACTTGGCCACGACATAACTGGAAACAAGACCATAGGCCTGATCCAAGACTGCTGGTCATGTGAGATGGCGAACCATGGCCACCCATGCTTATCAGTATGGCACAAGATGATGATGCTAAGGTAAGTTTGAAAGAGTTCAAAGCAGACCTAATAAGGCAAACTCACCTGGGACCCAAGAAATAGTTCTTCTTATCAGAAATTCCTCTCATGAGATGAGATGAGAGTTAAAGCAAATAGTAATGCATTTACAACGTACACTACAATATTGTCCTTTACCACAGAAATTTGCCACATCTGAGATCTCCTTAAGCGATTTGCACTGTACATGTTTAGCCAGTTTCACCATATGCACAACTAGTTATGCATCCCTAACCCTGAGGTCATCGTGTTCAACTTTGGAATACATTTGTGCAAGGTTCACTTCCTTTAGGTTGGTTCCATCCAAGATAATGGACTCATGTCTACCTGTGGGTGAATATTTTCTGCTAAAAGGTTTCAAGAGAGTGCCGGCCCAGTGGTCATGGGTTTGAAGCTTCATCAGGGCAGATTTTTTTAATTGATCTGGGCTACCAGATTGTCTCAGCCTAAAATTAGTACCAGTAAATGTCTTGGGAAGTGCTGTCATCACTCACCGTGCTGATTGGGCTTTAAAAATATGGATCTAGCACCGTTTTGCCCTAAGACGGCTAACAGCTTGCGTACTGGACCTCCAGTTTTTACCCTGTTTTGAGAAGCCTAGAATTTCATTCATTACCTAAGAGATCAGATAGATAATGGATACCAATGCTTGCTAAACAAATTCCAGATACACACACCAAAACCTTCTTCTTCTTTCTCTCTCTGATATAAGTTTCATGCATGATATTACAGTGGAGGAGTTCAGGCGGGAGACATCATCGTCAGCATCGGTGGTACACCAGTCAAGTCAGCTGCTGATGTGTATGATGCGGTGGAGAAGTCTGACAACCTGGAGGTCACGGTCATACGTGGCAGCAAGAAGGAAGTCATCAAGGTCAACACCCAGGAAACCATTTAGTAACAGGACAGATTCTGACACCACATACAGATGCCCGTACTCCACCATGGATTGATTATGGCACACACAAACATATAAGCTGCTGAGTTAGTTTGAGAAACTACCTGTGTGGGAGAAGTATTGTGTCGTGGGCTGATAATGTTGCTGCACTGTGCCTGTTGTTTATTTGTTTAACATGGTCTTTCTGTGTCTGTGATTTATTTGTATAACATGTTCTTTCCATAATAACATAAGCACCAAAATAAAGCTATCAGAATATTGGTCACTAACATGAAGGAACATACAAAGGTTATATTCAGTTACGAAGTATACAATGAAAAAGTCAAGATTTGTTTTATCAGTTTTGAAAACTGCAATTATTAGAACATTATGTGAACAAATAGTTCATATAAGATGGTGACCTGTATTTTGACATTTGTGAATGTATTGCTATTGTATAGTATTTTCTCCCCTCTAGAATCAATAAACTGCTGTGAAGAATATTTTTAGCTGCATAGTGCATGTGATAAGTTGGTTGCTGTTTTGCTAACATCATACTGCTATTATTAAATGGAAAGAGTTTGGATAATTGGCATTGTAATTAATCTGTATTTGAATATTGCGTTGCTCAACAACTGATGTTGACCAAATAACACCACCTATTTGGAGAGCCAAGTTCATACCAGGAAGAGCACATCAACATATCAAAATGTTTTCTACTGTTTGTTTGCAGCATAACTGATGTACACAAGAGGTTATGTTGTTCCAAACTGTAATATTCTTGCTTGGAAACCAGCAAATAAATTCATTTTCCAAACTGTTTCTTCCAGTTTTCAAGTTTTGTTCTTACTGGTATATGTGGTAATCTCAGGATATGTCGATCAGATACAATCCCTAAGAAAAGACCACTGCAGGGTTGATTAAATGCCCAGAAATTCAAGTACACGGTCATGAAATTGTGAGGTAAGAGTGGTTCAGACAACATCACAACAGAAATGATTAACACTTTAGAAGAGTATAGAATAGATCAAGTCACCAGACTGCTAACACAATATATGATACTGGAGCTATACCTAATGAATTATGTAATTCTGTATTTATTGCAATCCCAAAGAAATCAGGAGCCTTGGAATGAGATCAGCATAGAACAATTAGTATAATGAGCAACATCACGAAGATTTTGCTAAGAATTATCATGCAAAGAGGAAGAAAATACAACCTGAAATAAGAAAAGAACAATGTGGGTTTGTAGAAGGCAAGGGTACAGTAAATGATGTATACATGCTGAGAACAGTAATTAAACGTTCTGTAGAAGTAAGTAAAGACATACATCTTTGCTTTATTGACTACATCATAACTTCTGATGGGAGATGCCTTGTAGAGATTAGAACAAGAATCGCCATGGCAAAAGTAGCCTTTAGCAAGATAAAAAACATACTGACCAATAAAAGATGTCAATTGAAATGAGAAAAAGAGTGTTGAGGTGCTACTTAGAGCCTGTTCTTTTGTTAGTTAGTTAGTTAGTCGACAGATCATCCTCATTGCACATCGAACCATTCAGTCCATAAGTGCTCGGATCCCCTCCTCAGCAAATCCGCAGTGTAGCGGCTAACGACACCAGTTCTGTGTTGGTTTATCAATCTTCTTTGGCTTCCTGCATAGTGTTCTTGTTTGGCCACCCCTCTTTTAATTTGCTGTTCTCGCAGTCTGGCCATGGTTGTAGATTCACAGTCATCACTTGGCTCACGCAAAAGTCTTCTCGTAGAGCATTCAGAATGTCAGCCTGGTCCATGGCGCGTTCGCCCTCAACCGTAGCCTCACCTGCGAGCTTGTCAGCCCGCTCATTTCCTTGTACTCCTGCATGCCCTGGCACGAAGATGAAACTAATCTTTGCCAGCCGAGACCGCTCCAGAGACAACAACCATTCTCTTCGGATCCACCCATATCTATCTTCTTGAGCTTGCCCATTGAGTCGCTAAGGAAACATGGCCTAGTGAATGTCTGTGTCTCGAGCCATGTTATTGCTTTACTTACTGCCATGACTTCCATAGTCAGGCTATTTGTGGTTTCAGTGAAAGCACCAGAGTCCTCCTTCACAATTCTCCCTCCAGCCCGAGCCGTAAAGGCCCATGAGCTTCTCACATGTCGGACGACCGACCCATCTGTGTAGATGAAAGCATCACCGTCTAGCGAATTCTCGAAAATCAGTTTGTATTTCAGCCTTCACAGCAGCTTTTAACCTGCTGCCCTTCACCTTCATAATTTCACTATGCAGTGGATGGTGTGTGTTTGCGTTAACTCTGAGGTAGGCACGTGCTCTGCAAACTTGTATTCTGTCTTCAATGGTTGGAAAATCAAGAAGGTAGCGCATCGCCCTGCATGCTGTATCTCTTGTACATCCAAGAATAATGCGCATAGCTTCATTCTGTATCCTTTCCATGCTTTCTATCTGCATTACGGCTGAGCGTCAGGATTGCCATTGCATGCTCAAAAACAGACATGACCAGCCTCTCGTACAGAAGACATAGATGGCGCTGCTCACAGTTTGCTGCCCCCATGACCCGCATCACAGCCAAACCCTGCTTGGCCTTTATCACCTGGTCTATGTGCTCATTATAAGCAAGGCTTCGATCAAACCGTATATCCAGGTAATTCATTGCCTGCATTCTTTCCACCGTCTCTGAACACAGCTTTACAGTTGGTGTTGGAGTGTTGACAATATGATTATTCAACGAGAACCAAGTCACTGTTGCCTTTGTTGGGTTGGCCATTGCCCCAGCTTCATCAAACCAAGTACTTATGCGATTGAGTTCGGTTTGTAGTTCCGCAGCAACCTGCTCTCTATCCATACCCTGACGATACACTAAAACATCGGCATATAAAAATGTCCTACCAGGTCCAGTGATCTGCTCACTGGTGATTCTCACCATGTAGGCGTTGATCAGTACTGGAGATAATGGCGATTATGGTAGGCCAGGATATATTGTTGTTGGTTCCGAAGTCCATCTGCCACATCTAAAAACTACTTTCCGTTGGAAAAGGGCTGCAGCGATCCAACTAAAGAGGAATGGGCTTATTTTGAGTTCAAGAAGCTGAAGCATTAAAAAATCCAATGGTACTCTGTTGTACGCGTCCTCAAGATCAATTGCTGCAGCAAAGGATTTCAATGCCTGAGTGGAAACCTTCATAGACATCATGGACAAAAACTGCTGCATTCGTCTAGGTTTCTCTTTTTGGACGGTACCCACCCATGGATGTGAAACTTGGACAATGAGCAGTCAAGCTGAAAAACATCTATTGGCTGCAGAAATGTGGTTTCTGAGGAAAATGCAAAGAATACCATGGACAGTACAGAAAAACCAAGTAGGCCTACTACAGGAGAGACAAATGAAAATCGTAAATTCATTTGAGAAATTAGACGTAGGACAGTCAACATTTTTTGGACATGTTATGAGAAGAAATGGATTGGAGAACTTAGTGACAACTGGCAAGATCGAAGGGAACAGACCAAGGGGAAGACTGAGACTAAATACCTGGATGGTTTGGCCACATGGCATGGTCGAGACAGGAACAATGAGCTGATCCAAGACCTGGTGATCGAGTGAAATGGCAAGTCATGACCGCCCACGCTTTCCGGCATGGCACATGATAGATTTATTTATTTATTGACTACACAAAGGCTTTTGATAGAGTAAGACATGTCAACATGATAGAAATGCTTGTAGATCTACAAATTGATGGGGAAAACCTAAGACTTGTAAAAAAAACAAAAAACATATATTGGAAAGAAGCTGCCATCAGAATTGATAATGAAGTAGGTCAATATCAGAGGTGTGAGGCATGGATGTGTAACGTCTCCAGATCTGTTTTCCCTGTATAGTGAAAATATTTTCAGAAATGTACAAGATATGAAAAGAATCATCAATGGAGGAAGAAACATCAATAACATTAGATATACAGATGATACAGTATTGATTGCAGACAATGAGCAGAATATGCAACATTTAGTAGATGCGATTGTTGCACACAGTGACCAACTAGGGTTAGAATTAAATTATAAGAAGACACAGATTATGGTCGTCACTAGGAAGAATGAAATACCACAATATACACGTAAATGGGAATATTCTTAAACAAGTGAATCAGGTACAATTATCTCAAAAGAAAGGCGGAAAAGCACCTAAATCGTACATTTCTGATGAAAGTCTGTAATTATACCCATGGAGTGAGCGTAGTCAAAGGGTGGAAGATTGTCTCGACGGGAAATGGAACGCTTGGCTAGCGAATCCATTACGTGGCAGTCCGAAGCGAAAGCTTGATGAGTGGATGTCGTCCACAGATTGTCCGTCCCAGGTTTGTGTGGGGAGCGACCAGTGGCAAAACAAAATGCCCAATACATGGAAGTGGGGAATTAAAGCAGCCGTGAGCAGGATGCGGCGATTCCTCGGGTGAGCCCAGTCTCAGAGCGCTATGTGCCAGCTTTGCATTTATGGAAGCCTCCTAGGATAGCGGGGAATGCCCATGGTCTGCCCCTACCTTCCCTTGAGGGTTGACCGTGATGTTTCTGACCGTCCTACCTTAACCAGCTGAGATGTGGGTGACACCGCAGCAGTAAGTCTAACGTCTCGTGAAACCCTCGGGAAGGCAAACCCGTAAAAACGCCCGCTGAAGTCGGACTGTGCTGGCCTACGGGTGCAACTAAATCCGGCACAATGCATAAACTGTCCGAGTGAAATGTCCTCCGTGTGGAACAGCTCTAAATAGTTTTCCAAAGTGCCCCTCGCGCCTGGAATAGCTCTGACTAACTAGTTTTCTGAATGTCCTCCGTGCTCGGAACAGCTCTATCTAGTTTTCCGAATGCCCTTCGGGTCCGGAACAGCTCTGACTAGCTAGTTTTCCAAATGTCCGTCGTGCCCGGAACAGCTCGAACTATTTTGTTTTCCGGGCTCAGCGACTAGCACATGTCCGAAACGAAAGCTCGCCGAGTGGATACCGTCTGCAGTCCGACCGTCCCTGGTTTGTGTGGGGAGCGGCACGTAGCGAACGAAAGGCCCAATACACTGAAGTGACGAATTAAAGCAGCCATGAGCAGGACGTGACGATTCCCTCGGTGAGCCCAGCACCAGAGCGCTATGTGTCGGCTTTGCAACTATAGAAGCCACCCTGGAAGGCGGAAAATGCCATGGACTGTCCCTGCCTTCCCTTGAGGGTTAATCGTGAAGTTTTCGACTTCTAACTTGACCAGCTGGGATGTGGACGGCACGACAAAAGTGAGAGTCCCTCAGGAAAATGTTCTTTTGTTGTCAAAAGTTGCTTCATAAGTGATGTTGAATGAAAGAATGTATGAGAGGAAATAGAGAAGAAGGGCAGAATGTCAGACGGGCCTGCGTGCCCAATTCTTAACCCTTTGAAAATAAAGACTTATTATTATTATTATTACCCTGTAAAAATGCACGCTAAAGTCGGATGTGTTGGCCTTAGGGTTTCGGCCCAAGGGGCGCCTTACAGACATCTTGAAAAAAAAAAAAAAACTCCGGATGAACGCAGAAGATCTCAAAAGTCATTACATCTAATGGGAGATGCCTTGAAGAGATTAGAACAAGAATTACCATGGCGAAGGCAGCTTTTGCAAGATGAAAAACATACTGACCAATAAAAAGATGAAACAAGAAAAAGAGTGTTGAGGGGATACATAGTCTGTTCTTTTGTATGGGTGTGAAACTTGGACAATGAGCAGTCAAGCTGAAAAACATCTGATGGCTGCAGAAATGTGGTTTCTGAGGAAAATGCAAAGAATACCATGGACATATAGAAAAACCAATGACGAGACAGGAACACTGAGCTGATCCACGACACTGGTGATCGAGTGAAATGGCGAGTCATGACCGCCCACGCTTTCCGGCATGGCACATGATTGATTGATTGACCAAGTACTACATGAAACAAATGAAAATCGTAAATTTATTAGAAAAATTTAGACGTAGAGTCAAAATTTGTTGGACATGTTATGAGAGGAAATGGATTAGAGAACTTAGTGACAACTGGCAAGATCGAAGGGAACAGACCAAGAGGAAAATACCTGGATGGTTTGGCCACATGGCATGGACGAGACAGGAACACTGAGCTGATTCACGACACTGGTTACCGAGTTAAATGGCAAGCCATGACCGCCCACGCTTTCCGGCATGGCACATGATTGATCTAACATCCTCACTTTCCAATTGTTAAATTTTTCTGGTCTTGGTGTGGGTAATAATTTGTCTTTAGAATGTACCCCTTGCAATACTGCCAAAGTAATATTCAACAATATGGAAATTTCTTACATTTAAGTTACGAATTAAAATTAGGAGTGATCAAGGTGCGCATTCCATGAACAATGTATACACAATGTGCGGACGAAACCGGAGCTTTTCAAGTATGGTTATATATATAGACTATAGACAAACTGGTTTCTGTGGCTAAGAGTAAGGGCTTGCGAACGCAGTTTGTGAGCTTGTATACCCGGGTTCGAATCACAGCGGTGCTGGTTTTTTTCGAAAAAAGGTATAGGAGTCGGCCGTTCAGAAAGCAATGGCAAACTACTGAGCGTAAAATTTGTCCAGGAATCACGAACAGCGAAAATGCTGGGGTTGACTGCTACGTCCTGAGAAGGACATGCAACTTAATTTTTTATACAGACAAATAGAAGGAATGTCATAGCAGGAAAAGAAATCCTAGTACAATAAAATCCCCTCTTGCGTTATGTATTTTTTTGTTAGGACATGACTGCGTTGTGTCCGTTTACAGCAGAGCTACGCTCTTGCGCCGTTTGGCCGACACATCCTACTTCTGCGGGCATTTGTTAACCGGGTTAACTTTCTCAGGGTATATTCTTATTTTGATATCTTTATTGTGTCCATCTTTCTCTACTGAATAGGTGTTACGATTCCAACTCTTGAAGTGAGGATTTTTCTTTTCTAGTGTTGTGGAAACCCATCCAATGTGTTGTTTTATCTTGCATCTAATTTCGTGTGTGACGACAGGAGGGACAGTGTCAATGTAGTCAAGAGAATCGAGCTGCTTTGTCAAGAGTGAATTACATTTCTGGTAGTGCCTGTCATTTTCATATTCCAGTTTATAGCCAGTAAGATGAACTACTGAACGTAAAACTTGCCAAGACAACAACAGCTGAAAAATTCTGGCGTTGACTGCAATGTTTTGTAAAGGATGTGTGGTGTGTGTGTGGGCCTAAGATAAGCACAGAATGCAGGTATTTCCCATTCTGATTTCAAATGTATCTATTAGCTTACTCTCTTGGGAAAGCCCTACTTTTAATGCGTTTATTTTGTGGAACCCCATAATGCCCGTTTCCTAAGAGATTCCCCCAAAGGTCTTTTCCCAGTCCACAAATCCAATATAAAGTGATGAGTTTAATCCAGTTCTTTACTCCATTATGTGCAAGCGACAATCTGGTCAGCGCAGGATTTATTTGGCTGAAAGCCTGCTTACTCATCCTTGAGTTCTTTGTCAATGGCATCCGTCTCTACAGAATGATGCTACTCAATATTTCCCCCAGGAGTTGACTGTAACATTCTAGAATCTTGACTCCTGTAGGTTTTTTTTTTTTTTTTAAAGAGCGTCACCAGATATCCTTCTCTGCTGAAAGTTTTTCAGTTTTCCAGACTGCTAAATGTGTACAGTAATTTAGTTGAGGTATCCCAAGTGGTGATTTATTAAAAATGTGGAGCCAGCACACTATATTGCCACTATTCTCCTTGTGTGATGTATACCAGACTGGACAAAATCTGGGTGCATTGTTCCATTGGTTGATTGTGGGTTAGTAGCCAATTTTGTGTTTAGTAGTTTGCCACTACTTTCTGAACAACCAATGACTCATGCCATCTAAATCAACTCTCAAGTGATCTGATTTCAAATTGCGGTCGATTTCGAGCCCTCAACATGGTATGTCGGGGAATTGTGAAACGTTTCACTAACCCCTAGGTCACAGAAGCTGACATGGTGTGCAATGTAAGTGACCAGAAACCTAGATCTGGGCATACTCTACCAAGAAGTTACCTGGTGGCAGAATGCAGCCCTGCCTAATGTTTTATGTAGATAATTTCAATCTGACCACCCTGCACTCCACCTCATAAAGAGGCCTGGAATAAGCCACTTCAAAACAGTTATCTGCCATGGGTAAATCTGACACGTAAAAAAAATGCACCCCGCAAATGCATTATGACCCTGGCCGCCGCTACGCATGAGATTTTACTTGGTGTGATCTAAGGGAGGAGACTGAAACACCTGATATTTTTGCATTGAAAGTGATACCATTACAGACATGAATTCCCTCTGGGCTCAAATTCAAAATGTATGCAGACCGTGACAAGCTATGGAGATATTTTATTTTGACAGAATCACATGTGGTTATCTATTCAGTGGCAATACCTGTGAACATACTAAAAAAAATACTGAGGCACTGAGGCAGTAGTAATGCCAAAATTTTAAACGTGCTTTAACGATGATTTAAGTTTTAATCTTCACCTGGAGATTTTATCAGCAGCTGATGGTGTTTCTACATTAAATGTGTGTAACTAGTTACATGTAATAAAAACAAACTGAATAACCGTCACGCCATATTGTTATAAGAGAATACCTATTATGCGGCTGTTAGGCCAGAATGCACAGAGAAAAAAAGTCTTTCCCTCGAAGTAAATGATGAATGCCCCTCTAAGTAAATGATGAATGCTGATGGCAAACATTCACCCAACTGAGCAATGGCATTATCAGCATAGTCTCCTAGTGATACGTAGCTCAGCATATTTACTACTAATATTTTATGTCATTGTGATGCAGTTTGTAAAGCTCACTGCTGCTATTAATTTTACAGTCACACTACTTCCAAAAGGATGATAAGATAAGTAATTCTATTTATTTATTTAAGCTCACACGTGTGGAAATAAAAAGATTTCAACACATTTGGTTACTAAAATTTATTCTTAAAACTCTCTTCATTCTTTCACTGAATACACACACACATTGTCACAATACAAGAATGTTAAGATAAAATCAGCACAATTTAGATTTGTATAGATCAACCCAAACTAAATTGTACAATTGTAAAGTGGACTATTACAGGCAGTTGTATACATTTCTGAACTACAAGAAACTGAACCAACAAAAAAGCATAGAAGCTTTTATCATGAACAGCCACATACATTACCTACATAAAACAGATGTTTCAAGAATGGTTAATCACCTCTATAAATTAACCACGTGTCAGGGTACTAATCAGTTTGAGCTCTGGAATCCAGCTATAAAGGTGGTCACCACCTGTTTCAACTTCTCGTCAGCCTGTTCGTTGATTTTGCCCTCCTTGGCAATGGTTTTCAGAAGCTCCTGTTGTGAACTGCGCAGGTGCTTCAAGAACTCTGCCTCGAACTGGGTGATTCTGGATGGGTCCAGCTTGTCCAGATATCCTCGCACACCAGAGTAGATGACGCACACTTGCTCTTCAATGGCCATGGGTACTGAGGAACAGATCAGATCATACATTGTTTCATGCTATGTTCAGCTGAAAGCAGGCAATAAAACAAACTAGCATATCAGACCTGGTATGACTGCTCTTAACATTATCCTTCATTTGCATAACAAATTGTAATTTGCAGTAAAAATCCAGGATTACACCACACCTGCTCAGTTCTGTTACTTTATTATAGGTCTATCACAGCAGGTTATTACCCAAATGTCCAATTATGTAAATTTTATGCTGGCTAATTTAAATTTAAAAAAAAAACTAGCTAGGCTAATTTAAAATACGTGCACAACGAAACAACTTTACTTGAAGTGTATAAATGCTTCTCTACACCCACTTGGCCAGCTTCCTGGCCTAGAGGTTAGCGACCTTTCTCCGTAATCTCGTATACTCTTGTAAGTAACGTAACGACGGTGAGAATCAGCAGTGGTTCGAATCGCGTCGGTAACTTATGGGGTATGTGAGCCGGCCGCTCAGAAAGCAATGGCAAACTACTGAGTGTAATCTTGCCAAGAAATCAACAATCAGCTGAAAGAAGCTGATGTTGAAAGCGATGTCTTGTAAAGGGTATGCAAAAAAAAATAACACGCACTTGACAAGAATGAGAAATGTGACACTCACCATACTGGCCTTGTTTCAGGATCTCTGTAAGGCGAACACCTCTCCTCAGCAAGTTCTGGGTAGCCTGGTCCAAGTCCGAACCAAACTGTGCGAAGGCAGCCACCTCACGGTACTGAGCCAATTCCAGTTTCATGGAGCCAGCAACCTGATGGCAAGGAAAGAAGCACCGTATTAAACCAGCTGTAAATGTAAGATCACCAAAACTGACAAATTTAATGCTAAAATGTTAAACTTTGCACACATAAATTTAACTGGCTCTAAACAAATGATTACACACAAGACAATATGAAGAAAGTATATCACAGAAAGAATTTTCTTAGCACTGGTGGTCATTGGTTCAAACCCGCACCAGGGCGCACTTTTCAAATTGACTCGAGTGCCCTGGTTAACCCAGATGGTACTAGGGAGGGTCTTGGGCACGAACGAACGAAAATCTATTTTCAAAGGGTTAAGAATTGGACACGCAGGCCCGTCTGACATTCTGCCCTTCTTCTCTATTTCCTCTCATACATTCTTTCATTCAACATCTCTTATGAAGCAATTCTTTAACAACAAAAGAACAATAAGCATTAAAACGCATGAAAATAATAATACAATGTTTAACATGAGCATCATAAATACCCAAGGTGGGTGTAACGTGCCACACATATGGGAATGTTTTGTTTTTTTCCCGGCTAGTTGTCGTCGGAGATAATTTACCATTATTATTGTCTTTGTTGCTGTTTTTTTTTAAAAGGGGGGCATGTAGTCTGTCCTGAGGTAGTGTTCAAACAGGTTGCGACTGTATGTATGATTGGTGGTGTTTTTGATTTCTTGTGGAAGATTATTCCACAACTGAGTGGCAGAGTATGCTAAGCTTGTTTTATATGTCTATCCTAGGTTTAGGGACATGAAGTATATTTAGTCGTTGGCTACGTCTTGCGTTATAATTAAACAATGGCCATAGGTAGCTTGGGGCATTTTGAAATAGGATTTTGTGAGTTAGTTTAGCCTTATTAAAATGTGGAGTGGCAGTAACTGAAGACGTTCATGTAGGTTAGAATTGTCTGTAAACTTATCACCATTGATTAGATGCACTGCCCTTTTCTGGAGTGAAAGGCGTTTTGTTATTGATTTGGAGCATCCATCCCAGATTGTGGAGCAATAATCAATATGTTTTTGTATGTGGGAAGTATAGAATATCTTTCTTGTATTTTCAGTCAAGGAAGTTTTTAATTTTGGCAAGTTGGTATACTTTTTTGGCAATTTGTTTAACTAGAGCATGAACATGGGAATTAAAGGATAGATTTTGATCTATGATAAGACCCAGTGCCTTGTGCTCGGTTACACTTTCTATAGGCGTGCTACCAATGTGCAGCTGAAGAGTTCTTTGTGAATTTAGAGTGTGAAGTCTTTGCCTGGTTCCTATTAACATAGATTTTGTTTTAGAAATGTTAACTACACTATTTATTTCCTGTTGCATGGATAATTCTAGCACATTACGATCAATAGCATTTGTATATACTGTGCAGTCGTCTGCAAATAGATCGCAGAACGATGACAGATATAAGGGAAGATCATTTATATAAATGGCAAATAACAGAGGGCCAAGTATAGACCCCTGAGGTACTCCAGTATTAATGGTAATGGCTTGGGATAGAGATTTATTGTGTGATACTACTTGTTTTCTGTCTAATAAGAGTGAGCTTATTAACGTCACTATATTAAAGCTTACTTTCATTGCTTCTAGTTTTTTAATTAGGATAGTATGATCTATCATATCGAATGCTTTTTTAAAGTCTATAAACATCGTTCCACATAAAGAGTATTCTTGTTAATATTTTGATGCCAGTTTTCTATCATGTTTGTTAGGGCTGTATGGCAGGAATATTTTGGCTGAAATTCTGACTGACTGACTCAGCTATTTGTGGTGAACTAAGTGCTCTAGTGTTGTCTTGTGGGTGTGCTTTTCTAGCGGTTTGGATAAAGATAATATGGAAATTGGCCTATAATTGAAGTAAATGCAGCCACATATCACTCACCAGAATGATGGTGACATAATGACCCAGATGACAGAAGGCAAAGTAATGACTTCTCAATAGTCTCTATTACAATTCATTTCAATATGAAGACTGTGATGTTAAGAAATTATGTCTGAGCTGACAAACTGGCAGAAGAAAGGGATACATATTTCATTTATTTATTTAGAAGACGTTCCTATTTTTATACATCATTATAAGAGAACCATTGTTTTACAGTACATTATGAAATATCTTTTCAGCTATGTACTGTTTAACTTTGGTGAAAACATTTCGCGGATTGAAATAAAAATAGTAATCATAACTAAACACAGCAGATTTAACTGCCCTAAAGCCAATAATACTTTCATAATTCGATGGAAAAGGCCATGACTCAAGCTAGCCACTACTGTACAGCATTTTAATGGAAATATTCCTTGCTTGCTTGCGTTCGTTGGCTTGAGCTCCAACGCGAAGACCTGTATGTCGGATGAAGGCATCCTGTTGTCCAACATCAGTGTGATGTCATACAGGACCTGAGGTTTGCGTGAGTATCCGTTATCCCATGTCTGGCTTATTGGTGTGCAGACTGGTGGTTCCTCGCCGTACAGGCAGACTCTCCATCTTCGGAGGAATCGGCGATGCTACGGACTTTAGTCAGGACCCCGAAGGGACCTGTTGCCCAGGATGCTCAACGAGGACGCGTCAATAGGTCCTGGCCAGTATATAACCTGGCCCTGGTGCCTTGGAAACACCTCTGCGTCCCTAACGGAAATATATTTGCGGTTTTGTTCTGCAACTAACTTTTTGTATCTCCGATTTAAGTAAGTTTAACTCTTTTTCTGCCAAGGGACCCATACATTGCCACAATTTACCGTCAGCGACGCCCACATTGTAAACAGTGGTTTATTTTATACATTTCTTCTATCTTCCGCAATTTTAAGTGACGTTAAATTGAAAATTCACAAACCCGGAACACTTCCCCATCGGCATTGTAAGGTCACACGTTCGGATTCATTGGTTTTTGAGATTTTTGTAGTTTTAAACTAGTGTTAAGTAGTTTGTTTTTGTTTTTCACAAATGGCTACGCCTTCGAGTATGCGGCCTCGTAAACTGACATCAGATCAAGCTAGATATTATATTTATAGTGATTTCAAGGGCTTTGTGAAAGATTCTAAAATTGAAACCACGTGTAGTATTCAGTTAGAATATTTCGTTAGATATTTTGAAACACCACTGAAAGGGAAAGTTCGTCATAATATGTCATAATATGATGGCACATATCGAATTATGAATGCGCTAGTGGGCCACATTTATGCCTCTAAATTTGTTTTGCCTATCACAAAGTATTTAAGGAGTATTTAAATAATTAAATTTAAAAGAATAATAATCATAACTAAATGGAAAATAGTGTTTATATTCTTCTTCTCAGTACAATCTGAGTGGTGTGTTACTGACAATTTCCATTTTGTGTGAATATTATGTGCTTCAAAATATGTTTTATTGGTGTTGTGGTGCAGTTCTTGTGATATTATTGAACAAAAGTGGTGTGTGTAACAATATTCAGCAGATTTAACTGGATTAGCTGCAGTGGATTATAAATAACGCCTCGGTAAGTGAAATTTTCAAATAATTTTGACTTTTTAAATTTCAATTATTACTAAACCTCTCATTATTGTCATATTTCTAATCTATCAATTAATTATTAACACTGTCATGTTCCTTGTGCAATCCTCTTTAATTTGATATATAATACAATGTATCTTCTACCATTTTAACCATTTTAAAAGCATTATTGTAACACACACCTACTTCCAATTTTCTGCCATTAATTTTGTTTGGCACAGAAAGAGTTAAGTACTCGTGATGTTAAATTTCCCGAATATTTCAAGTTCGCGTAAAAAAAAAAGAGACCGATAATAGTTTCTCCCTCCTCGGTTTACGTGTGTACATCTCGTGTTTCTGAAATTCGTTTCCTACACAGAGATACAGAGTGACTTTCAGGCGCAAGTAGACTTGCAAACCACGTTTTATGTAGATGTATTTGTATGTGATATTAGATGTATCATCCATTTTTATGTATATCTTGTCATTTTCAACTATTAGGGTCAGGATCCCAAACTAAAATGATGAAAATTACATGCTCTGGTGTGATATTTCAATGGCTGGAAATAGCCATTTCCTTGTCAGCGATGACTATTTAACACTGTTATGGAATATTCACAGCGATTTGCATGCCAATGAATGCATGATTGCATTCACCGTCAAATTTAGTATTTGTGTATAAATTTTCATCACTCTGATGGGCCAGACCATTGATAATTTTTTCATCTTTCCAACAGAACATCTTTCGTCAAAATGCATCTATCTATGCTTGGCTGACAAGACTCGCCGCGTACAATGTGCGCGCAGTCTGACGTCACACAGATGACGTGAAGATGTATATATCTGTGTGCATATATAAACCGACAGCTTGAGTTAAACAGGCCGCCCTTGGCGACAGTGTAAACCGATAGTGTGTAGGTAGGGTCACAAAAAGTGAAAGGTCAAAATCGCTTTTATTGTATATGTCCCTTTTAAATGATAAACTTACACACAAACAATATCTCGGCTTAAAATTGACCTACAGACTTGAATAAGGTACCGTTGGATTTGTTTTTTTTAAGAGCTATCCAACTATGCAGGTTATATAATTAAAAAGCAATTTAGAAAAAGTTACTAAAGTGGGTAACTCAAGCCAGCATTTTCGCCTAATCAGGAATCATTTCTAAGTTAACAAATAATCTAACCTGCTTCATGGATCGAGTCTGAGCGGCAGATCCCACACGACTGACAGACAGGCCGACGTTAATGGCTGGCCGAATACCCTTGAAAAACAACTCAGTTTCCAAGAAGATCTGGCCATCTGTAATTGAGATGACGTTGGTGGGGATGTATGCAGAGACATCACCGGCCTGGGTCTCAATGACTGGGAGAGCAGTGAGCGAGCCTCCTCCATGAGTCTCGTTCATCTTAGCAGCTCTCTCCAACAGGCGAGAATGAAGGTAGAACACGTCACCAGGGTAAGCTTCACGACCTGGGGGACGACGCAACAGAAGTGACATCTGGCGGTATGCTACTGCCTGAAAGTATTAAATAAAAATGGTATGAAAATGGGGGAAAACAAATTTGAAAAATAAAGCAACTGGTAAAGAAAAATCATCAAGTGCTTTGCTGACTGGCATGGATGATCATGATTCAACATGTCTCACCTTGTGATCAATCATCATCATGTGCCATGCCGATAAGTGTGGGTGGTCACATTTTGCCATCTCACCCGATCACCAGAGTCATGGATCACTGTGTGCTTGTCCCGACCATGCCATTTGGCCAAGCCATCCAGGCATTTATTTCTCTGCCTTCGATCTTGCTTCTTAGAATAACCACTGCTAAAGTTGAGGCCAATTGTCTCCAATTTATCAACCGCTATATCATTTTCTGTACTTCTGACTTGCTGTCAAGTCAGTGTTAAGATAACATTAATAACCACCAATCTCAGTCCCTAACATATTTACAATTCATGTCTTAAATGCTCGCGTATAATTAAAATAAGTCAAAGAACAGCATTCATCTTTATACACGGAAATGTCCCTAAAAGTCAGATTCTTTTAGCCGCTGTTTGCTGACAACATATACCTTATTAATGATGTCACAATGTTTAATTGTTCTAGTACAGTGGTTCTCAACTGGTGGGGAACCCCCCCCCCTCCCCCCTGGGAATTTTTAGGGTTTGGGGGGGGGGGGGGGGGGGGGGGGAAATTAAGATTATTTCAAGATCGTGTTAATACAAGAACCGATTACTTGATATTGTTTTTCTCTTCATACTGTACGGTTCTGTACGTCTCAACCTTCTAAGATTCATTTTATAAAGTAAGTAGACCCACAAATCACGTTTTATGTGGATGTCTAGACTTGTTTTAGTATGTGCTATTAAATTTAGATCCCATTATTACGCATACTGTGTAGGGGCGAGGGCGGGATTTTTAGTTAAGAAATATGAAAGGGGGGGAATGAAGTTCTGAAAATATGGTGAAGGGGGGAATGGGCCAAAAAAGGTTGAGAACCATTGTTCTAGTAATGTAAACATTTCCTCATGTTTCACAGTCAAATGCTTTTGTGTAGTCTATGAAGCATAGGAACAGATCTGTTCAAATAATATAGCACTTTCTAACAATGTCATGATAATGTATACGGCACATCATTAGATCATCAGTAAATTCTGGTTTATTATGATTTATTCATCATCATCTTCCACTTCTGCCAGTCAAGCGTCGTGGGGAGGAATATTTGTGTTCCAGCGCCCGGTGGGCGGCACTGGATATTGTCATTCCGACTCTACTCATAAGGACTCTCAGTAACAATTTAGTCATATGATTCATAGACTGTGACTAATCTTCACACACACACACAAATGATACAGAAATTAAAAAAGAAAGGTTTGAATGTTTAAAATTAGTAAATGTCATACAAATTTCGTGTACTGCAGCAAAATCTTCAAAATGTAGAATCCATAATACTAACCTGTTTGGACAAATCATCGTAAATGATCAAGGCATGCATGCCATTGTCACGGAAAAACTCTCCCATAGCACAACCAGAGTAAGGAGCCAGATACTGCAGTGGGGCAGCATCAGACGCAGTAGCAGACACGACAATGGTGTACTTCATGGCATCTACAAAATAAGAGGAATAATGAATGCAATGATCACGTTGGCCTTAAAAAATATTTTGAAATGCTGTTTATATATTTACTGTAAACTATAAATGAGGAGCAGAAATTTACACTGAATTTTTGTAAGCCACACCCTAATTAAGCGAAAAGTAAAATCACAACAGAAATGAGATTCCTGAGAAGAATACTCAATGTATCAAGAAGAGAGAAGATCAGAAATGAAGAAATCAGGACAAGTAGGGGAACTAGATTTTATGAGAAGGCAGCAAGTCAAATGGTTTGGCCATGCAACTAGGTTACCAACTAACAGTATACCACAACAAGCAATGATGTACAGACCAGAGGGAAGCAGAGGAAGAGGTCGAGCACGTAAACGATGGACGCAGGGAATAACAGAGTCCAAGGGAATAAAGTCCATGAGAATATCGATACATGAAGCCCATAAGCGGGCACTCTTCCGCTGTTTATAATTCGCCTCGACACTGCAAGGTACAAGAGGAACAGGATGAGATGCAGAACTGTTGATTATTCATGTGACTTATCAGACGAGTCTAGTAGTATAACCACAATCATTATATAAAGCCATCTGTTAATCATAACATTCTCTAAAACAGTGCTGTATTTAAGACAAGAGGTTACACTGAAAACATACTGACCAGCATCTGTGAGCCTCTTCACAAGCTGGGCAACTGTAGATCTCTTCTGTCCAATGGCAACATATATGCAGAAGAGTTTCTTTTTGTCCTCGTTACCTTCATTGAATCTCTTCTGGTTGATTATGGTGTCAATAGCAATTGCGGTTTTGCTGTAAATATGCATATGTATACATAATTACACACGGCTATATAGCTAATATTGTTTACATGTGGGTACTGAAGGATAAAAGTGTTTATATTGTGTATTGTCACACCAGCAATTGAGATATCATTGAGATAAATGATGCGAATACCTTTGGCTGCCAGAGTAACTAATGATTGCAGGATGGAGGCTATTGAAAGTAGAACATTAACTCCAACTATAAGAAAAACGAACAGTATTCTTTGGTTATTTAATAAAGAGAATGGCATTGGAAAACAAATGGGAGAAGAGACAGATCGAGGGAAATGATCTCAGTGGGCAGACCATGACACAGGGGTTATATCATCAGCAAAGTTCATACAGTGTAGCTGGGCACATGATGACTGTCATATTGATTCTATTCAACAAGCAAAGAGTAATTTTTCTATGCATAAAGTTAGTTGCATATCCCTACAGGATGTCGCAGTTCAATAGTTTGCCACTGTTTTCTGAATGACCAGGACTTATACGATTTTTTAAAACCAATGCATGCCGGTCTGCTGCCAAATCGCCCACAGATGTTTTAAATGCGGTATGCAGGATTACGAACTGCATTCATAATCCCTTCACCAAAGCGCCGGTCATTGGTTCTGCACCAGAGCCCACTTGAAACCATCTCCTTGACGGCAAGACCATGTGTACATTCTTACTATACTAATGACCTTGATGTGTACTCTGCACAAAGCAAGTAATATGATTTGCCTTTCTGCTTATGGAGAGTAGACTACCAGATACAAAACCTATGGAGTGAAAAACTGACCATGCTCCAAGAAGTCTGTATTGGTTTTTTTTTTTTTTGCACTAGCTCGCTCGCTTTGAACTCAAGCGTAGTCCATGCTTACTTCTTGTAGTGATGGACTGATTTTAGCTTTCCATATTAACATTGTCCCTCATCAGGCGAACCCACTGACTTCAGAGGTACTTGTAATTTACGTCCAAGTTTACACAGGGGCTGCGTGGTCTCGAGGTATGGTGTCTGCCTCGAGCGCTGGAGGTCCCGGGTTCAAGCCCCGGTGACTGGGATTTTTTCACGTGGACTTCTAGTAAAAATTTCCCCTGGTCTCTGGGTAGTGAGATCGGACGCCCGTGTGTATTGTTGCGCAAGTAAAAAATCCCTTGGCAGTTGGAAATCGAAAAAGAGTAGCCCAACGGCGCTGCCCGGGCAATATTGTGAGTTAAAAATCTACCCAAAGTATTTCAGGATCCTCGCCAGTGCTACGGAGTTCGTACACTGAGCTGAGTTTCTCTAGACTCAGGTTTAAGTTAGGAGGAGAACGGAGCACTTATGGGTTGCACCCGTGTGCCGTGATGTTGATCCGTCAACTAAACTAAACTAATTTCCTAATAGACTAGTGGTTCCTCAATGCTGTTCATGCAACCATTGGAAATTTCATGAAATATTCTAGTGATCTTTTGTGCACATTATACATCAACAGTCCCATAAATAGTCTAATTTTTAGAATTCCTTTCAACTGATAGTGTAAGAAACTTCTCCCTGCTGATTATTTTGGCAAATGTGACACCCATAGGCTCTCTACACAATTTATGCAGGACCGCTTGCCAAACATTCTAAAGAGTAACCAAATGTCTGCAAACTGGAAAGCTTTGTGAACCATTCTAAACTAAAAATACATACAAAGAAAAAACCTACCCTGTTTGCCTGTCTCCAATAATCAATTCACGCTGCCCTCTGCCAATGGGCACCAAGCTGTCCACAGCCTTGATGCCTGTCTGCATAGGTTCTTTTACTGATGTTCGAGGGATGATGCCTGGTGCTTTAACACCCACACGAGCTCTGACTTTCGAACCCAATGGGCCCTACAATGTATGAAAAAAAATAAAATGTACAATTAGAATGGTATATGTCATATTAACTTATTCAACTAGTGAAGTGTTTTTACTTCTGTAATTCATTACTATTTATTAATAGATAAACATTTCAACAAACCTTTGCATCAATGGGGTTTCCCAAAGCATCCACAACTCTTCCAAGCAGCTCAATTCCTATAGGGACATCCACAATAGCACCAGTCCGCTTGACAATGTCTCCTTCTTTGATCAGTTTGTCATTACCAAAGACCACCACACCGACATTGTCAGGCTCCAGATTCAAAGCCATGCCCTGAAATAGTAAGTGTGTATGTTTATGAACAAGGTCACATTGGGAACTGAATAAGAAACCTAGTATGCAAAACACTTGTATGCCACCATGGTTGTGAGATAAATACAAATCAATAAAGTCTGTTGTGTGAGCCACAGTAGTACAGTGGCTATTTTGACCTGTGAGGACTAGTCTGGTTCGCAAGATCAGTTCCGCGTCTAGCGTTCGTTGTCTCAGATGGCTGTGTGAGGTGCACCAAAATGGGATCTTCCCAGCCAACGCAAGTTAGCGAGGCAGGCGTTTCGAGAATGTAACCGCATCGTGCAGCCAGGGTCGTGGTTTGAGAGGGCAAAAGAGCAAAATTTGTACGACCGTTCGACAGTCTCGATAAGCGCCCACTCTCTCTCGATGAGCAGTGGGCCTGCAGTCAGTAAGCTGGTATAGCTTTTTTTTTCGGTCAGTCCTGCCGGCGTAGCTTGAAAGCTCGTCGGTAGGCGTCCAGTGGTTTTGCATGTATCACTTGTACCGGGAGGGCGCGCTTTAGCGATGCTACTCTTGGCTTGCGTGTGCGTGAATAGTCCGTCTGTCCGATAGATATCTGGTTGATCCTGCCAGTAGTCATATGCTTGTCTGTCACTTGTTTAAGGCTGAAAATTAAAGAATTGACGGAAGGGCCGTTTGCACGAGGCTCTAGGCTACCAGTTGTTTTGAGAGCCAATATATACAGGGATAACTGGCCTGTGGCAGCCTAATGGCCACTGCATCTGCATCCGTCTCCATTCGTCTTGCCATGCTCGCCACTGGAACCAGATGGACGCGGACGAGGAGTGAGGTCGAAGGATTTGCGCAACCACTTCCTCACTATAATCCAATCTAAAGCGCAAGTCATTCGTTCTTCATCAATAAAAGATGCAATGAATGAATGGTCCTCGTCATTCATGACGGACGAACATCGCAGTGGCTAGCATGCTTGCCTGCTGGTCCAGTGGTCGTATGTTCAAACCCCAGTTCATGGCAGGGATTTTTACACTTGAACATGACTTCAAGGTCGACTCTGGCTAAAATGGCCACTAGTTAATGTTATGGGAAGTAGAAACGGTCAGCTCAATACTGACATCACACATCAAGTTCTGATTGCTCTATATAAATATGGAGTTGGCACCATATACCCAATGCATCTCAAACACGGGAAAGAGCCTTTCAATTACTGCTACATTGTCATAGAAAGCACATACAAATAAGTTGAAAACCTACCTTCAGACCACTGGAGAACTCCACCATCTCCTCTGCCTGGATATTCTTTAAACCATACACACGGGCAATGCCATCACCAATTGACAACACTCGTCCAGTCTCCTCCAGGTTTACCTCAGTTGACTGACCCAGAATCCTGTCCTCCAATATGGATGAAACTTCAGAACCACTCGGACCTAAATATATTATTATATTGATTAGACCAGAGAGTTTGAACCTTTTGAAAGATTAAAATATAAAGATGAACATACACATAAAATCTAGTTAAATATAGGTTGCTCTGCATTTCAAGATCGACTTTCAGGTCAGTAACCTAGAACTGCCAAAGATATTCAACGCCCATATGTCACAGTGTTAAATAAAATTCACATCACAAGTTTTTTTTGGAATGTTGTGCATGTTTTTCTCGCAGGTACATGGTATGGTGTCCCTTTGTTGCTGTCTTCAATATAAGTTCAAAGTATGACCACGTTACGGACAGACCAAAACAAAGTCATTATTCTGCGCCTCAGAACAGGACACAATAGATTACTGCAACCACATGTATAGAAAATTCAAGATTGGTGACTCAGCCATGTGCACATGTGGTTTGGCGTCGCAGACAGCAGAGCACATACTCCTGGACTGCTCAAGCTACAACATATCCAGGCAAACCCTTCTGGCCTAGAGAGACAACAGTGGAAGATAAACTCTATGGACCGCTGAGTGAACTAAACAAGACTTAGAATCATACAAGAGACAACATTGCAGTTATAGACATATTTCAAGCGAACGAAAGAAGAAGTTCAAAGTATTAAATTGTAGCAACAGGCTAGGGAAGAACCATTAGCACAAGGAAATAGTCTCAGGTTATTAGAAGTCTTTCAAAACATAAGACAGTGATACTCCCAGACATTTCTGTGTGTGTGTGTGGAGACAATCCACTTTCCTCTTCTGCCCTTTATCCCTGTTTATAACACAACCCTCAACCAAGTCACTCCATGACATCCCAACTTTTGCCATGTCATGCAGCTCTGCCTATGTCCTACCAACATTTTCTGTCTCCAATTTACTTCATGTTTACAAATTTTCCTCTGTTTCATTTGTCCTGTGGGTTCACGACAAAGGACTATCAGGATTTCTCAATGTGTGTCACATCTTACCTCTTGATTCACAGGTATTCATTTAGTTCTCTCCATGAGTTTCACAATGGTGATTCTCTCATACAGTGGGGAGCATTTTGTGTGATATTCACTGGCACAGGAACGGAGCATAATGGGGATGACCCATTGCCATGAAGTTGGAACCTCGACTAACTAACTTACTTACATGACAGACATAACCAGTAAGATAGTGTGAGACTAAAATTAGATTAATTTTTGTTTTAAGGTCAAAGAAAGGTAACAACAATTTTAAAAATTGTTGAATCTACAACAACAACAACAAATTCCATACAAGAATCACCTCTGGAAGCAGATTTTAAAAAAACTGTGTGTGCGCATGCACACAAAAACACACACATATATATATATATATATATATATATATATATATATATATATATATATATATATATATATATATATATATATGTCTTTTTTTTTGTGCTCGCTCGCTTCGAACTCAAGCGTAGTCCATGCACACTATAGCAGTGATGGACTGAATTTTGCGTCTGGGTTGGCTATCCCTGTTAACAGTGCCCCTCGCCATTAGGCGAACCCACTCCGACTTCAGAGGTACGTCTAATTTACGTCCCCAAGTCAAGGACGACAGGTCAACATTTTTGTCCAGCTGTCCGGTGTAGGGGTTGAACCACTTCCCTCGGCATCAGCACAACGAATGTTTAAGAACATGCGTTCTTACCCATTCTGACCTATATGTCTAAATGTGTGTGTGTGTGCGCGCACGCACATCAAAACTTTGATTAACCATCACTCGTTTAACCATCATTCAGTTATCTGTAATTGTCTTTAAAAAAATTAGAGTACAACAAAGAGGATGCTATTTTCAATGTCCCCACTGCCTGGGCTGACCTTAGTGTCTAACCCAAAGAATGGGTGGAATAAACTCTTGTCTCAACCTATTGAAGAAACTGAGACTGTTAGTCTTGATGAAATTGTGCAACAATGTAGGACTAAACGGACTAAACAGTGAACACATTACATCAGAAGTAACAGTTTGGTTGGAATGTGACAAAACGGATGGAGGCTTTGACGTTTTGAATTATGATGAAACTGTTTCTAGTGTGATTACCACTGAAGAAGAAGAAATTGATGAAGATGAAGTATCAGTTCTTAACCAAAAACATACAACTAACCACTCAGAAGCAGAAACAATGTTATCAAATTGCATCGACTGGTTTGAAATGCAAGAGGGGGGCAAATGCAACAGAGATCCTACTTCCGCATAAGATAGATAGTTAGTTAGTCGACAGATCATCCTCGTTGCACATCGGACCATTCAGTCCATAAGTGCTCGGATCCCCTCCTCAGCAAATCCCGCAGCGTGTAGCGGCTAACGACGCCAGTTCTGTGTTGGTTTATCAATCTTCTTTGGCTTCCTGCGTAGTGTTCTTGTTTGGCCACCCCTCTTTTAATTTGCTGCTCTCACAGTCTGGCCATTGTTGTAGATTCACAGTCATCACTTGGTTCTTGCAAAAGTCTCACTTCTCGTAGAGCATTCAGAATGTCAGCCTGGTCCATGGCGCGTCCGCCCTCAACAGTAGCCTCACCTGCGAGCTTGTCAGCCCGCTCATTTCCTTGTACTCCCGCATGCCCTGGCACGAAGATGAAACTAATCTTTGCCAGCCGAGACCGCTTCAGAGGCAGCAACCATTCTCTTCGGATCGACCCCTCCTCTATCCTCTTGATCATGTTCATTGAGTCGCTAAGGAAACAAGCCCTAGTGAATGTCTGTGTCTCGAGCCATGTTATTGCTTTACTTACTGCCATGACTTCCATGGTCAGGCTACTTGTGGTTTCAGTGAAAGCACCAGAGTCCTCCTTCACAATTCTCCCTCCGGCCCGAGCTGTAAAGGCCCATGAGCTTCTCACATGTCGGACGACCGACCCATCTGTGTAGATGACCGCGTCACTGTCTAGCGAATTCTCGAAAATCAACGCTTGTACTTCAGCCTCAACAGCAGCCGGATTTTCTTGTCTGCATTTTCTATCTAGTTGGATGCAAACTGAAAAGGATGTGCAGAAGTCTGTTGGCACTTGCACCCACTCCTCGCCAGGTTCTAAGTCCTCAAGTGAACACACCTGTTGAAGAATGTCCTCGGCTTGACCCATCCACGACCGTCCTCTTTTTAACCTGCTGCCCTTCACCTTCCTAATTTCACTATGCAGTGGATGCTGTGTGTTTGCGTTAATTCTGAGGTAGACACGTGCCCTGCAAACTTGCATTCTCTCTTCAATGGTTGGAAAATCAAGAAGGTAGCGCATCGCCCTGCATGCTGTATCTCTTGTACATCCAAGAATAATGCGCATAGCTTCATTCTGTATCCTTTCCATCCTTTCTATCTGCTTATGGCTGACAGTCAGGATTGCCATTGCATACTCCAAAACAGACATGACCAGCCCCTCGTACAGAAGACATAGATGGCGCTGCTCACAGTTTGCTGCCGCCATCACCCGCATCGCTGCCAAACCCCGCTTGGCCTTTGTTATCACCTGGTCTATGTGCACATTATAAGCAAGGCTTCGATCAAACCGTATCCCCAGGTAATTCATTGCCTGCGTTCTTTCCACCGTCTCTGAACACAGCATTACAGTTGGTGTTGGATTGTTGACAATATGATTATTCAACGAGAACCAAGTCACTGTTGCCTTTGTTGGGTTGACCATTGCCCCAGCTTCATCACACCAAGTACTTATGCGATTGAGTTCGGTTTGTAGTTCCACAGCAACCTCCTCTCTATCCTTACCCTGACGATACACTAAAACATCATCGGCATATGACAATGTCCTGCCAGGTCCAGTGATCTGCTCACTGGTGATTCTCACTGTGTAGGCGTTGAACAGTACCGGAGATAATGGTGATCCCTGTGGTAGGCCAGGATATATTGTTGTTGGTTCCGAAGTCCAACTGCCACATCTAAAAACTACTTTCCGTTGGAAGAGAGCTGCAGCGATCCAACTAAGGAGGAATGGACTTACGTTTAGTTCAAGAAGCTGAAACATTAAAAAATCCAGTGGTACTCTGTTGTATGCGTCCTCAAGATCAATCGCTGCAGCAACGGTTTCAGTGCCTGAGTGGAAACCTTCATAGACATCGTGGGCAAAGACTGCTGCATTGGTCCAGGTTTCTCTTTTTGGACGGTACCCACCCAGGGTAGGTGGGAAAACACCTTGCCTCTCTAGTTGGCTTGATATTTTCCTGGCAATTACCTTCTCCAGCAGCTTGCCTATTGTATTCTGCATGGTTATAATTCGATATCCCTGAATTTTCTTGTGGTCTTTGTCAGGCTTCGGCAAGGGAATCAGATAGCTGTGTAACCATTCCTCCTTGATGCTAGCACTCCCTATACTGTTGTTGTACATGTCTGCTAGTTTCTCTAGCTCATTGTCGGTACACCTATTTATGTCGTCGTATCTTATGCCATCAGGACCTGGAGCACTGTTTTTTGATCGTCGAAGCACAGCCTTGATTTCTTGCACTGTCACTGTGTCTTCATCCGAAGTGTTCTGGGCCTTGCATCTGTCTGAGGTGACCTCCTTGGCCAGATTCCGGCCTCCCATGTCTGTCTGGTTGCTCTGCTCAAGGTAGCGTTCAAAGAGGGCTTTGCCCTTGTCCTCGTCAGTCCTCTGCCAGATGAGGTCAGCACCTTGGAAGTCAGAAATGCTCTTATTCTTGACTACACCACTCATGCTTTTATGTAGTCGCCAGAACAATTTCAGTGACTTGTCTGTGCTTACTCTTTGACACACCTCTGCCCATTTTTCGCTTTTAACCACCGTGACCAGTTTTTTGAAATAGCTTACTTTTGTGTGCATCTCTCTTTCTAAGTGCAAGCAGGGACTAGGATGACCAGCTCTGTTCTTCTTGGCATTTTGCCATCTCCTTACAGCACTACGCTTATCCACCCAAGCCTTCTCCACCTCGAAACTCCACCACGGTGGCTGCTCCCAGCTTTTTTTCCTTTTCTTCCTGCCCTGAAACGTTCTGCGCTTGTCACGTCTTATTTTACTCACCACATCTTGCCCTGTACTGTCATACTGGAACGTCTTTACCTTTAGCTTGTGCTGCCTGGTTCTGCCTTTCTCCACCAATATGCTGCATGGGTGGTGGTCGCTGCCATGGTGTCCTAGGACACCCCATCTACACACTGTAGTGAGTGAAGGTGAAACTAGCGCCAGATCAATAGCACTGTCCTCATCGCCTGGACGGCTTGCTGTCCTGGTGACACAGCCACTGTTGATACAAACCAGGTCGATGGTTTCCAGTGCAGTCTCGAGCTCCTCCCCTTGTGTATTGGAGGAAGTGTTTCCCCATGATCTGCCTTTAGCGTTGAAGTCACCACAGAAAATAACATTTCTCTCGTGGCCTAATATGCCACTTAAGCACTGCCACTTCTGGGCGTCCACACTCGCATTGCGGGCATAAACATTAACCAACACGAATGGTATACTGGAATGAACTCTCAACGCCTGTATTTGTATATCGTCACTGTTCCAACTGGACATGTCTAGCTCTGACGCCACCATGCTGTCGCGAACGAGAATCGCCGTTCCCAGATGTCGTCTGTTATAGAAACATTTGAAGCCGGCAATTCGGAGTAGCTGATCGCCCAGTCTCGTCTCCTGGAGTGCTACAATGTCGTTCCTGTAAACTAGGGTTTCTAAAATAGAGCCCCGTTGTTTTACACTGGCACAGTTCCAATATAGAATACGGATGTTCCTGAGTCCTAGACGGTGACACTTGAGTCTAAAACGTCTCAAGCCACCGCGCTTACCTGGCTTCTTTTTCCCTGCGCGGCTACCACGCCGCTTCGGTATGTTGACTGCTGATCGTTCGGAAAACACACGTTGTTCCGCCATGTTGAAAAAACGTAAACACAGACTTTTGATTGAGAACCACACACGCTGCTGAAAATTCACTCAAGGATGGCTTCGCTCGATGCACGAACTCCGTAGCACCCGCGCAGATCTTGAGTAGAAACTCCTGGTTTTACATCCGGGCACACCAATTACACGCAAGAAATGAATAAATCCATCCCTTACGCGAAAAAGTTAACGAACACAAAACAACACGACCGTCCGTCGCCATCTTGAAACCGGAAGATACGGAACATAACCGTGCAACAAGCTTGATCCTCAAAGACACAGAAGGAGATGACAGATTATTAAAAAGTAATGTAGGTTTATAGTATAACAATACATTTATGTACATTACTACTCATATACAAAGTATCCCTACAACAATTGTTGGACACTGTAGTAACAGAGAGCGCAAGGAAAGGACTCTCCTTGAATATCAAGAAAACAGTAACAATGGCTATATCAAAGAAAATGGTGACACCAAAATGTAACAGAAATAGAAGGAAAAATTCTTAACCAAGTGGATAATTTTAGATACCTAGGGGTATTTATAACATCAGATGGAAGATGTACAACAGAGATTAAGAGCAGAATAGGGCAAGCAAAAAATGCAATAAGTCACTATCACTGAATGTAAGAAAGAGAGTGCTGAAATGCTTTGTAGAACCAGTTTTGCTGTATGGCAGTGAATCTTGGAATGTAAATGAACAAATTAAGAAGAAATTAGAAGCAACAGAGATGTGGTCATTGAGACAAATGTTGCGAATTCCTCGGACTGCCAGAGTAACTAACAATAACTACCTGAAACAGACTAATGAAACTAGAACATTATATCCAACAATAAAGAGACAAACATCTTTCTTCGGTCATGTGATGAGAAGAGAGGCATTGGAGAACATCATGACAACTGGAAAGATCGAGGGGAAGAGAGGCAGAAGCAGACCAAGAGAAATGATGCTTGATGGATTGAGACAGTGGCATGGAGGAACATCAGCAGCAGAGTTGATCCAGAAAACCAAAGATCTGTGGAGAGCCATGAATGCCTACGCCAGCTGGCAGGGCGCTTGATAATGATGACTACTCATATTGAAGTTTATATTGATTGTTTTATAAAATTAAATATAGGGTGTATTTTTAATGACTGCAGTGTTTGAAAATATTGCCGGTGCAAATTTGTATTCATGCAACATAAAAGGTAAATGCAAAACTTGGACTGGCAATATTTTCAAACACTGCAGTCAAAATACACTGTACACTATGTAATATTATTCACTTATTGCATTTCTACAACTATTATTACTTACTCTACTATTTCTTAAGATATAGCATCATCAAGTGTAAAGTGAAGAAATGCTACAAAATAAATCACAACTATGCATAAATTTAAAAAACAATACCTGCAGCGAAGGTCGCTGGTGTGAATGAAATGTGCCTTGCAGATACACATCCTGCAGCAAGTGCATTTTGGCAAATCTATGACAGAACAAAAACAAATTGCTGTATTTCTATGCCATTATTGCAGAAAAGCCATTTTTTAAGGCCACTGGTACTAACAGAAATAATTGTGATTTTCTGGAAGATTTTGTAAATATGACATTGTCTACATCAGTAGTTCCCAAGCTTTTCAATCAGAGGGCCATATCTACTATTTTCGGTAGTTAATCAGGCCACAACGTTATAAAATTATAGAAGTCGTGCTATATCATTCTTAACTTTCTCGACTTTCATCAACAAAATTCTAAAACTTTAAAGGCAGTGAGTGTCTTCATAAACAGTTGAACAGAACTGAACAGGTGCATAACATATCTGAGCATAACAACCATGAGCAGAGTAAAATATTGCATGCTGACGGGGCGCTCCCAGTGCATTTTTGAAATTATTAAAATATATATTAAATAATGAGGCCTCGCGTGACACTTTCTGACAGCTGGCTGGCCGTGGTTTGGGAACCACTGGTCTACATTCAAATTTCTAAGTGCCACTACTTCTACCAAATGAATAAATAACTCCTAATGCTAATGATTTTTATATTTTAAGAAATATACCATGAGTTGGTACAATTTACATGACTGCAGAGTACAGGGATACTTTGTATTCTTATGAGGATTCAGTGCCATAAAAAAGTACTTAAAAGTCGACAGGGTCGACTTCATTGCACTGGGTTTGTATCCCAAATGGCTCTCTCTCCGCAGCGCGAAAAGCATTGCACAAAGCACAAACTCCATAGCTTTAGCGACGACCCACAGGAGTCTCCAAAAAATTCACTCGTGAACCGAAGGACGTGGCCCGGAATCGAACCCACAACCTTCGGAGCCCGAGTCAAGCGGTTTGACCACTTCGCCACGGAGACTCCATTTCAGTGCCATAACTGTACAAAAAGAGGTCAGCATGACTGAAAGGTTTAACACAAACTTCCTGCGCACTGACAAAGGGTAGTGGCTGGGTTCATTTCACACACCCTACTTAAGTGCTGACCTCGTTCAGAAAGCAATGATAACCTTTGTTTTTTGTTTGCAAATACTTTACAGGACATCACTGTCAACATCAGCATCTTTCAGCTGATTGTTGATTTCTTGGCAAGATTACGCTCAGTGTTTTGCCATTGCTTTCTGAGTGACCAGCTCACATACCCCGTAAGTTAACCGACGCTGGTGAGAATCGCTACCGATTCTCGTGCACGTCACGTTATGCACAAGAGTATATGGGATTACGGAGAAAGTTGTATAACACTAGACTAGGGAGACCGGCAATGATAAACTAGTGAGCATAAAATTGCCTAAAATAACCTGGGGTTGACTGCAGCATCCTGCAAAAGACATGCAACAAAGAACAGCACAGATAACCTTTGGGTTAATTCAATGACACTTTTGCAAGCTCATTTTGTGAGTTGTAGTTAGCAAACCAACACTTGCAACTCTATCTTATTAGCAATAAGGTTATTTGTGATGCTGTACCTGCAGTCTTGACTCTGTTGTCCTGTTGCCACGATGGAAACCATCACCCTTTCAAGATCAATATATGGGCTCCTTAATTTTGGACATCAACTCAGCACCCTCAGACATTTGACAACATATAAATTTGCAGTGAATTGTTACCTCGAATAGTTTTTTATCTCAACCCTTGGGTCTTAAACTGTCCTTGGCTGACCCTTCTTGCAATCATTATAGTTATAGAATCAATGCAATGAAATTTCGACATTACAATATTACTATTATTAGGAACATGGTCAGTGAGATTCCAATGTACTCAAATATAATTATGGTTGGTACACTGAAGAGCGGAATTGACCATCATCATCATCATCATGATTGTTCACTTACCTGTAACATGAAGTAGTGACTAGTGACAGTAGTGATTGATAAGCATTGTACTGTTCACTGAATTTCGCTAATTTCAGCTGCAATTCAGCTTCCTGTCACTATAACAATTTACTGAATATACTTCACTTCTAATTTCCAGGAGAGATATACAGTATTGAAGTACTTGCATAATGTAATGACCTTCCATTTCCGTGTGCTGCCTGTTGTGTTGTACTCTGCCGTGTCCCTGGGATGACCCGCACTGAAACATCAATAGTTCACCATTCTACAGCAAATTAATTCAAACGTTTTAATTTCAAAACATACAAACTGTGACGAGCACTACACAAACACTTACCCTGGGCAGAGATCTGGGCAATTGCCTTGCCAAGGTGGAAGCTAACCTGACTGTCAGCATGTTTTAGTGTAGAAGTTCCGTCCTTGCTAAATGGCAGACAAGGGACGACAGAGGGCACTGCCGTTTTGCTCATGCGCGAAGTCTCTAGCAGTCTTCCGTAAACTATTTTATGACCAAAATGAAATTATAGAACGAAATTGATAATATTTTCTACATATAATTCAACAATTTTGTTACTAAAAATATGTATTAGCATAAGAATCTATCAATGTACAAACTATATAACTCATCTATGAACACATTTTTATCTTGAGAGTATAATATAGTTAAAAATTTGCAATCGTTGCTACGAAACAAAATTAAGTTGGTCTTCAAAGTCTAGAAGTAACGGTTTTCTCCACTTCAGTCAGATACTGACTATACTGACAGGCTTAACAATTATCCAGAGCACATTTTATGAGGTGTAGGTCGACCCAAGAGTCACATTGATAGGGGGGGAACTATTTCTAAGGTCTTAAAAGTGTAAGAATCTAAGGAAAGGACGAAACGACATTTTCACAAATCCACAATCAATTTAATATTTGAGTGACATATAATTTCAATACTTACTGAACACAATGACTTTTCAACAACCGAAATATTTGTTTGGCCTTTTGGAAACGCCAAGTGATATTGAAACAGCAAGATCAAAAACGGCTATATCAACTTCAGCATATAGTACTGATTATCCATCTGACTCGACCAGCAGTGAAGTTCAACAGCTTCATCAAGGTGCAAGTCCATGTTTAGACACATCTGGCATTACACCACCAACTGTCAGCAGCAATGTGCACATTGACTCATTGTCTACTAAAACTCCTATTAGTGCTGGTTGTACTTGGTTCCAAACTGTGAAAGGTAATAGTTCGACAAATACTCCTTATGCATCATCTAGCACAACATCAAATTCTCACAGTGCCAGCACACTTGTTGCTGTGGTTGAAGGCAGAGGTCAGGCTAGGGGAGAAGTAGGTATCACCAGCATTGATTTGAAGCAACCAGTGCTTACATTGTCACAATTTTCTGACAGTCAGACATATACCAAGACACTAGCAAAATTGCAGCTACTGAATCCATTAGAGATTATTCTTCCGAGTACACTGTGTGAAAATGGAAATAGCAGCAAGCTGTTCACTCAATTAACCAAGCACTTTCCAAGTGTTCAGATATCATCAGTTCAGAGGACGCTATTTTAATGAAAGTTGTGGTCTGCAGTATATAAAACATTTATGTGCTGCAGAGTACAAGTCCATAGAGCTTCAACTGTCATCAAAATACTACTGTCTAGCTACTACAGCTGCTTTGTTGAAGTATGTAGAGTTTATTCAGAATGTGGTCTTTGCACCCAATTCTTTGAAGGCAGTTTTTAAAGGTTGTGAACATAGCACAGTGATAGATTCAGAAACTGTGAAGAATTTAGAACTATTGCAAAATATGAGAGATGCATCAAGCAAGCATACTCTATTTGACATTCTCAATTTGACTAAAACTGCTGGAGGAATTAGACTTTTAAAGTCTAATATACTTCAGCCACCAAATGATGAGGAGACAATTCGATTACGACAAGATGCCGTCACTGAGCTTATTGAGAAAGGAGATATTTTTTCAAATTTACAGTTAGTGGTTAGCAAGTTTGTCGACATTGGGCACATTATCAGTGTTTGTATTCAAATTCCCAAGCAAGATACTGTGAGAACGGCAGAGAATAAGTTGACCGGTGTTTTATTACTCAAACATGTGCTGCAGTTGGTTGATCCTCTCATGGAAAACCTCTCTTACTATGAAAACCAGCTGCTTAAAATGTATTGCAAGGCTCTAGAAGACCATGGTTTCAAAACAGTTTTGGGCAGAATAAATGAAGTTATTGAGGAAGGAGCTCAGTACCATAAAGGTCATTTGCAACAGCATGTCCAAAAATGCATGTCTGTTAAGTCCCAGAAAAATGGATTACTAGATGTGGCAAGAAGAACATACTCTGAGTTGGTAGATGATACAGAGAACTATATAAGGCAATTGGCAGAGAGCTACAAGCTGCCGCTACGTACTGCCTACAGTAACTTACGAGGTTTTCATATCCAAATGTCCCTAGGTGGAGATAAAAGTTACAGAAGTAATGGGGCGATTCAAGAAAAATTACCTCCAGTTTTTATCAAAGTGTCCAAATGCAAGAATACTTTCAGTTTCACAACAATGGATCTTCTTCAGCTTAATGAGCGAATGAAGACTGCCTTGAATGAAATCTACCTCATGGCTAATATTGTGGTGACTGATTTATTGACTCAAATACATGAATATATAGGCTGCCTGTATCAGTTATCTGACATAGTATCAATGATTGACATGCTGCTTGCATTTACCTGTGCTGCCTCTCTTTCATCCTATGTGTGTCCAGAGTTCACAGACACGCTGGCTATTAAACAAGGTCTTCATCCCATATTGCAGAAAATTAGCATGGAAACTGTTGTCCCAAACGACACATATGCAGCAGAACACTGCAATTTTATGATCATAACGGGTCCAAATATGGGAGGTAAATCAACATACTTAAGACAGATTGCTTTACTGCAAATCATGGCTCAAATAGGCTCCTTTGTACCAGCACAGTATGCATCTTTTCGCATTACAAACCAAATTTTTAGCAGAATTGGCTGTGATGATGATATAGAGTCTAACTCATCAACATTCACCTTAGAGATGATGGAAACCAGTTACATTCTTCAAAATATTGCTGACAACAGTCTTGTCATTATTGATGAACTTGGAAAAGGAACAAGTATAGAAGAAGGCGTAGGAATCAGTTGGGCTGTTGCTGAGTATCTTTCAAAGACAAAGGCGTACACATTTTTTGTTACACACTTCAAGCAACTGACTCTGCTAAACAGTTACAATCCAAACATTGTGAATTACCACTTTGAAGCACAAAGAACATTTACCTCTGAGAATAATTGTCATCAGGTTTCATATCCACATGTATTGTTCAGAGGTGTGACCCCAGAAAATCATTATGGCCTGCTACTGGTTGAGTTGTCCCCAATGCCCATGACCGTGGTTTCAGATGCCAAGCAGATAGCTGCACGAATTGAGACACAGAAAAAGAACCTTCTGGCTGGTGACACTCACCCAGGAAAGCAACTTGCAATGATAGGTTTGGCATCAAGATTAATACAAGTTGCAAAAAATTCAAAAATGGATGAAAGCTCTCTGAAAGTGTATTTGAAAAGTTTGCTTAAGATCTACCATGAAGACACAAACAGAACAAATGTTCTTCCATAATCTCAGTATTAAAATATTTGAATGTGAAAGGTTTAATTTCACTATTTTTTGAGTTTTTAGTAGACATATAAAGACTAATAGGATCAGTTACATGAAATCTGTAATAAATAATTTTCCCATGTGTTAGCGGGACCCTAAGGGGAAGTTTAGAATATTAACACTGTAATCTGCCATCAATGTCATAAGAGACAGCTAAGGAGGTTTTCTCTGCATGTTTCCAGAACCCTTAAAGGAAGCAAAGAATGGTAACACAATGTAACCTACCATACAGTGGGAAGACAACTCTAATATCAAACCCTCAAGTTCAGGGTGGATCAACGTGCTGAGGTACTGGATGACCAAGGGTAAATGGTTGTTAACGTGGAACGTCTGGTGTGTGGGGGAAAACACAGGGCATAATGGCATCTTCTGGACATTACGAGCCTCTTCCCTAGCAGGCAGGCGCTACTAAAGTGACTGGTTATTTCCTGCATTATAATAAATATGTCAGTGGAATCTATATATATGAATTACCGCCGGAGCTTTGAGTGCATGCTCTGTGCTCAGTGTCAACTCCAGCAGCTAGCAAATAGAGGTGGAAGAGAAGTAAAGGGAATGGAGAGAGGAGGCAGAGAAATAGGAGAGTAGGGGTCTGAGAGTCGGATGTAAAATAGAGGGCATTGAGCTCAAATTTATCAGGATGGGCGACTAGAATTGTTATAACGCCAGGCAAAGATGACCTGTACTGGAGGGATTGGTACATGACTTTGATGTATCATGATTCAAGAATTGTGTATGGACAACTATCAGTGTCCTGGTTCTGTGGGCTATGTTAATCCTATTGGCCAAGGAAAACGTGGACAAAGTTTGTTGGTGAAAGAAAGTGTGGAATACAGGTGGTAGACATGAGCTAGTGGAATCATAAAACATCAGAGATTCGAGGAATACAGATGTAGGTTAGCGGCCCCATTTGGAACATAATAAATTGTTGTGCTGAGGTGGATTCTGCTGTCACCAATGAGCCCTGGGACTGACTCAAAGAGTTGCAGGAAACCCCTGATATCTAGCTTCTTATTTGTGGGGATTTTAATGGTCGATATGGTATTAGACAGGGGAATATCCTTGCAGATGCTTTGATTGAATCAGAGATTGTATCAGTGGCGTGCAGAGGTTCTTTGATGCCCGGGGCCAACCCCTTGATTGGATGCCCCTAAATTGTTCTTTCCCTAATTCATTCCTTCTCCCCTCCCACTGCACTGTGCTGCCCCCTCTCCCTAATTGGATGCCCCCCCCCTCCCAGCTGGATGCCCTGGGCCGTCGCACCCCCCTCTGCACGCCACTGGATGGTATGCATTAATGATGGGAGGCCAACCAGAATAGCAATGAGATCTGAGAACACAGATACTGCTGTTGAACTAACACTTGTTGCTCAGTATTGAATACGAAATGCTACATTTTGGGGGATCATGCGAGTGACCTCCTGCCAAGCTAGAAATGTATCTAAATCCATCAAGATAAAGGCTGCGAGAGCATGAAAGGCCTTCACATAAGAGCAGACAAACACCCTTATTGGATGCCTCAGATAGAAGACGTACTGGAACCAGCAGACCAACTAAGTTGAATTAGACTGAGTCAAGAACCAACACCACAGCACTCTGTACATTCCCATACATGCTCCATATTCATCTTCAACAAGCAGCGAAAAGAGTCCCAGAACTAATGGTACCAGCTGCAATCTGATTATGTGTCTGCCTTTCCTTTCCTCCGGAACAGAATGTCAGCCAGATCCTCTGGTCACTCTTTGTTGCATCATTCTCTCCAGGCAAGTGATGGTGTATCTGTTCTTCCACATTGCGCACGATCCCAAAGGGCCCTGACCAATCCTGCTATCAGTGCACCAATATCCCACCCATAGGTGCAGATTCAGTCGATTTGTCCGTCTACTCGTTTCCCATCACGCCAGCATATCCTGGTAGAAAAAGCTCACCGAGGCTCCCTATCTTTGATGTTTTAAATTGAAGCTTGCCAGTCTGCACGAAGCATGCTTGTCTTCATCCTATTCAGCATGCTCCGTGAGTCAGTTACAATCGCATCATGTGTGTGCTGTTTATCCTGCAGCCAGCAGAACGCTGCAGTGACTGCCTCCATCTCCATTCTCATACTGGATGTTGTGGCATTATATACCAGGTTCTCCTGCACTACACACTGTCCATTAATCTTCGCTATGAACCCTCAAGCATTTTATTTATCTGTTAGCACAGAGCCGTCTGTGTAGATGGTTACATCACTTGGTCGCGAATTTTCTTGTATTGTTGCACCTCTCATTTAGCACTGTCTGCTGCCCAGTCCCTATACTCCCGATCTAACGTGGTTATGACCCTGTACAGGTCAAACAATTCCGCTGGCATTCTGACCCATTTCTCTCCAATGTTTTCGAGCATACACACTTCTCTGATTGTGTCCTCTGACTTAGCCATCCATGATTTGCCTGGTTTTTTTTAGCCTGTGGCCCTTCTCTGTGCCCAGGGTTTCATGCAAGAGGTGTTCCTTGTCCTCGGCTATTCGGAGATATGATTTAGCCAACTGCACCTTGTCTGTCCGCAACCGTTTACAAAGCTAGGATGTGTGTCATACACACTGTTGGCGTGCCCCTTGTTGCACTCTAGGACCACCTATATAGCTTCATTCTGTGTGCGGTCTAGTTTCACTAGCTGACTCTTTGACACTGTGATCAGTCCCAATCAATTCTTCAATTATTGAGATAATTTGATGTTAACAGAGTATGATCAACATTCTTTGCTCCATACCCATTGCTGCCATAGTCTTAAGTGCAGCAAGTCCCTTCTTAGACCTGATAACAACTTCAGCATGATCCCTGACTGACAGGCTTCTGTCAAAGGTGATTCCCAGGTACCGTATGTGTGATATCTGGGACGTTAGCTTTAACAGTCCTATTGTCCAGTGAGCAAAATAATACAGACGTATTATCTGGGTTGATGACACCACCTATATCTATGCACCAGTCGATCACTTTGTTTACTGGTTCCTGCTACTCTTGTGCAGTTTGCGTCCTGTCGCTCCCCTGCCTACAAACAAGCACATCATCTGCAAATGTCAGTATTCTTCCAATCCCTGGTGCTTCAATGCTTGCAATCTTGCTTGTCTAAACATTGAATTGCACAGGTGAGATTGCACAGCCTTGTAGTAATCCCAGTGTAATTATGCACGCCTCCGTGATCCATAACCTAGGCGGAGAGCAACCCCACGAGAATGTAGGGTAGCTACTAATACCATCCAGTTCACCACCCAGGGACTTACACCCATCTCCATAAGAGTGCAAACCGACATTTGTGCATCCCCCACGGTGGATCCCTGAAGTAGACCTGGTGTTGGGGAAACCAAACAGAGCTGCAATTATAAACTACGGCGGATACCTCGAATCACACTAGAGGAGCTGGAGAAAGCTGAGAAGGCTAAACATGAGAAGGTAGAGCAGATAAATCTTTCAGCACAGGCCAAAAGAGTCGACATTAAGTACTCCAACATGTTCGACATTTAGTATTCCTAGATAATGCCAGACGGACACAATCAAATCAGTATCAGGGACTTGTCAGAGCATACTCGATTGCAGAAAGAATCAAATCCTGGTATATAAGACATAGGTGGTGCCTCACAGTTCGCAGCAGTGATGACTGTCATCGCGTTCAAACATTTTCGAGCTTTCATGATCGCTTTAACAGGTATTTGTGTACTGCTCCATGTACACCCCCTTGATGTAATCATATGCATGGTTAATATTGTTGCTCCTATGTTCTCTGGTGACGA
>JACEFZ010015265.1:0-66786 GCA_014155875.1 Cepaea nemoralis | reverse complement strand
GCACTACAAGATCCACTAAAATCAAATGCGCTATCTCGTAACACCAACATCACAATATACAAAACACTGATCAGACCAGTTGTGCTGTATGGCTCTGAAACCTGGAGTACAACGAAAGGAGACGAAGCCTTGTTACAAACCTTTGAGAACAAAGTTTTAAGACGCATCTTTGCACCCATTAGGGATACACAAAGTGGAGAGTGGAAATGAAGAAGTAACAAAGACATTTATGATCTGTTTAATTCTCCGCTAACCACTGGTATCATGAAGGCTAATCGACTACAATGGCTGGGACATATAGGAAATAATGGAAGATAATAGGGAAACAAAACTCGCTTACACTCAGGAAATAAATGACCGTAGACCTCGAGGTAGACCAAGAAGACGGTGGAGAGATAATATATATATACAGACCTACAAGCACTTGGAATCAACGACTGGCAAGAGAAGGTCAACCAGAGAGACGAATGGAGACGGATTGTATCTGCAGCAAAGAACCTCAATGGCTCGGAACGCTGAACAAGAAGAATCAGTTATAATAGGATGAAGCAACTAAGACAACTGCCAGTCTCCCTGGACTAGGAGTTAACATCTTTCCCCGTAATCCCATATATTCTCGTGACTAAAGTAACCTGCGCGAGAATCGGTAGCGGTTGGTAACTTACGGGGTATGTGAACCGGCCGCTCAGAAAGCAATGACAAACTACTGAGCATAATCTTGCCTAATACATCAACAGCGGCTGAAAAATGCTGATGTTGACTGCAACGTCCTGTATGGGGTATGCAACAACAACAAAAAATTGAGGCAAATAATTGATATTATTTGAGCAAATGAAGTCGGTTAACCGATAAAAGAAATCTGAAGGACATACGACGGAACTATTGGCACGACTATATCCACATAGATGCTCCTATGAGTACAGTAGAAGCTAACAACGAGCAGTTACAGAGAAAACCCTGACGACCAGACGCCATCATGGCATTAAGTGTCAAAGTAACTAAATCCCTATCTACAGAGCCTAGGGATTCTGACAATTATTATTGCTGACGATACTGCCTCATATACGGGAACAGATAATAATTTGGCAGACTTATTAAGCAGACTATGGCATTGAAAAAATCATTAGTCGACACGACAAATGATGTTCATGATCTCCTTAAATGAATGCTAGGAAAATGTACAATATTGTAAACTTATTAACTTACTCTTCACATTGTAAGCATGTATGACATGAGTAACATATTGTAATATATGTAACCACTTACATACATGTATCAGTGTCTCCATTGAGTTCAACATCTCCACCTACATACGTGTATCTGTGACTCCATTCACGTACACATCACCACATGTACACATATATCTGTGACTCTATTCACGTACACATCACCACACACAGACATGTATATGTGACTTCATTCACGTACACATCACCAAGGGAGTCTCTGTGGCGAAGTGGTCAAGCCGTTTGACTCGTGCTCCGAAGGTTGTGGGTTCGATTCCGGGCCGCACCCTTCGGTTTACGAGTTAAATGTTTCGGAGACTCCTGTGGGTCGTCGCTAAAAGCTACAGAGTTCGTGCTTTGTGCGACGCTTTCCGCGCTGCGGTTAGAGACTGAGCCATATGGGATAAAACCCGGTGCGATGAAGTCGACCTTGTCGACTTTTAAGCGACTTTTTTTTTTTATCTGTGACTCCATTCACGTACACATCACCACATAAAGGCACGTATCTGTAACTCCATTCACTTACACATTACCACATACATACATGTATCTGTGACTCCATTCACGTACACATCACCATCTACATACATGTATCTGTGACTCCATTCCCGTACATATCACCACCTACATACATGTATCTGTGACTCCATTCACGTACACATCACCAACTACATACATGTATATGTGACTTCATTCACGTACACATCACCAATTATACACATGTATCCTTGATTCCATTCACGTACACTTCACCACATTGGCACCAAGACACATGGACACATCTGCCGATAGCACACCTTCTTTTTCTCGACATTCAACAAGCCTAAATGATGAGTGCATTGACCAAGTGTGGACTGTTGTCACGTGGAGTCACTAGACTTGAATTTTAGGACGAAGAAGGGATAAGTATTGATGTTGTGTTCTCAATAATGAGGAATGGTTTGGCCATGCGGCAAATGTCCACGAAATCCGTGCTGGAACTGTTAGAAATGGAGCAGAAGCAACTCCGTGAGGACGCCTAGCTGGACACTCTGGACTACGCAAACAGCGACCCCGACTTCTAGACCGCCGTGAACACAGGTAATTGGTAGTGGGTCCATGGGTACGACCCGTGGTTCCATATGTCTAGACATCATACACATAACCACAAGGCTAGCATGACATTAGACATCATACACATAACCACTGCGCTACCGTGACTCTACACATACATATAACAACTGCGCTACCGTGACTCTACACATACATATAACCACTGCGCTACCGTGATTCTAGACATAGACATAATCACCGCGCTACCGTGATTCTAGACATAGACATAATCACCGCGCTACCGTACCTCTAGACACGCACATAACCACTGCGCTACCGTGACTCTAGACATACACATAACCACTGCGCTACCGTGACTCTAGACATACACATAACCACTGCGCTACCGTGATACCTACCACTGCGCTACCGTGACTCTAGACATACACATAACCACTGCGCTACCGTGACTGTAGACATACACATAACCACTGCGCTACCGTGACTGTAGACATACACATAACTACTGCGCTACCGTGACTGTAGACATACACATAATCACTGCGCCACCGTGTCTCTAGACACGCACATAAGCACTGCGCTACGAACGAACGAACGAACGAACTTTATTTTAAAAGGGTAACAAATTGGGCACGCAGGCCGGTCTTACATTCGGTCCTTTCGACCATTCATCTTTCATTCATCAAATGTGCATGTTACATTTACTTAGGGGAAAACAACATTGTCAAATTGATTTTGTAAACATAAACAATGCATGTGACTCCAGATACGCACATAACCACGATAAGCTGCAACATTAAAACAAAATAGCAAAACGTGCACACAAATGATGCCTGGTCACTGGTCTATAAAGCCATATAAAGTGTAATAACGTAATTGTCTATGGTGACTGAGATATCGGAAGGTATCTGGAGATGTCACATTCACATACACAAACATGAGATGTTACACTCACATACACAAACATGAGATGTCACACTCACATACACAAACATGAGATGTTACACTCACATATACAAACATGAGATGTTACACTCACATACACAAACATGAGATGTTACACTCTCATACACAAACATGAGATGTTACACTCACATACACAAACATGAGATGTTACACTCTCATACACAAACATGAGATGTCACACTCACATACACAAACATGAGATGTTACACTCACATATACAAAACATGAGATGTCACACTTACATACACAAACATGTGATGTCACACTCACATACACGAACATATGAAGTTACACTCACATACACAAACATGGCATGTCACTCTCACATGCACAAACATAACATGTCACACTCACATGCACAAACATGTGAACTTACAATCACATACATAACATGCTTGCTTGCTTGCGTTCGCTGGCTGTGAACTCCAGCGTGAAGTCATGTATGTCGGATGAAGACATCCTGTTGTCCAACATCAGAGTGATGTCACACCGGACTGAGGTTTACGTGAGTATCCGTTGTCCTATGTCTGGCTTATTGGCGTGCAGACTGGTGGTTCCTCGCCGTGAAGGCAGATACTCTCTAACATCGGACGAATCAGCGATCCTACTACGTTAGTCAGGACCCCGAAGTGACCTGTTGCCCATGACGCACGACTAGGACGTGTCAGTAGGTCTTGGCCTGTATAGAACCAGGCCCTGGTACTTTGGAAACACCTCTGCGTCCCACATACATAACATGACACGTGAAATCATTGGCTTGTAGAAAATAAGAAACTCTTTCTTGTGGTTCTGTCCCTGTCATAAATAACTTGTAGCAAATAAGAAACTAGTTGTTGTGGTACTGTCCTTGTTATAAATAACTCGTAGCAAATAAGAAACTAGTTGTGGTACTGTCCTTGTTATAAATAACTTGTAGCAAATAAGAAACTAGTTGTTGTGGTACTGCCCTTGTTATAAATAACTTGTAGCAAATAAGAAACTAGTTTTTGTGGTACTGTCCTTGTTATAAATAACTTATAGCAAATAAGAAACTAGTTGTTGTGGTACTGTTCTTGTTATAAATAACTTGTAGAAAATAAGAGACTATTTGTTGTGGTACCGTCCTTGTTATAAATAACTTGTAGCACATAAGAAACTATTTGTTGTGGTACTGCCCTTGTTATAAATAACTTGTAGCAAATAAGAAACTATTTGTTGTGGTACTGCCCTTGTTATAAATAACTTGTAGCAAATAAGAAACTAGTTGTTGTGGTACTGTCCTTGTTATAAATAACTTGTAGCAAATAAGAAACTAGTTGTTGTGGTACTGCCCTTGTTATAAATAACTTGTAGCAAATAAGAAACTAGTTGTTGTGGTACTGTCCCTTGTTATAAATAACTTGTAGCAAATAAGAAACTAGTTGTTGTGGTACTGTCCTTGTTATAAATAACTTGTAGCAAATAAGAAACTAGTTGTTGTGGTACTGTCCCTTGTTATAAATAACTTGTAGCAAATAAGAAACTAGTTGTTGTGGTACTGTCCTTGTTATAAATAACTTGTAGCAAATAAGAAACTAGTTGTTGTGGTACTGCCCTTGTTATAAATAACTTGTAGCAAATAAGAAACTAGTTGTTGTGGTACTGCCCTTGTTATAAATAACTTGTAGCAAATAAGAAACTAGTTGTTGTGGTACTGTCCTTGTTATAAATAACTTGTAGCAAATTAGAAACTAGTTGTTGTGGTACTGTCCTTGTTATAACTATCTTGTAGAAAATAAGAAACTTGTTGTGTGGTACTGCCCTTGTTATAAATAACTTGTAGCAAATAAGAAACTAGTTGTTGTGGTACTGTCCTTGTTATAAATAACTTGTAGAAAATAAGAGACTATTTGTTGTGGAACCGGCCTTGAAATCACTAATTTTTAGAAGGTAAGAAACTTTGTTGTGGTACTGTATGCCCTTGAGATAATTGACTTGTAGAAGATAAGAAATTCTTTGTTTTGGTACCGTCCTTGAGATCATTGATTTGTATAAGATAGGAAACCCCAGAATGTTATATGTTTCTCCACATCAACGTCTCTACGTGGATCCACTGCTAGTTGTGTGAATACGAGAGAAACATTTGCCTGATTACACTTTGCCCATGTTTAATTTGCTAGTGGATCCACCATCTTCCATGTAACAATAAAACACGCTAGAATGTTTATAGTTTCCTCACTACTGTTGGCTATTCAATCAAATGGTGTGGGGGATGAGAGGTTGGGCTTCTTCACAAGGTGAGAAGCTCAAGAAAGCGATACTTTCCTCTGTATCATTGAATTATAGATCCAATCCTTGTGTTCCCACAGAATGGTAAACAGATAGGATGTTCTGTGTGCACTTTGCACAGGTTTCTCTTTTTGGCTGTTTGTGTTCCTGGGCAAGTTTACGTTCAGTAGTTTGCCATTGTTTTCTAAACGGCCGGCACCCATACCATTTCATAAAAAAAACCAACAGAGCTGTGTTTCGAACGCGGGTATGCGGGATTGCGAACTGCGTCCGTAGCCCCTTCAACAGATAATATGCAGGTAGGCGAAACAACAGATTCATAACAAATAAAGAATGTGTCTATTTTATACATGCATGCTGTCCAGCCATTGTCAGTTCATGAAACTGGATGTACACATGACACTTATCAGACGTACAGAAATTGTTGATTCACAAAACTGGATGTACACTTGACGAACGGCGTGTTGACATTCGTTGTTGTTGCTGATGTCGACACTGTGTCAGTCACGTGTATGTTCGGATCTCATCGCCAACTATCATCAGGTGTCATCAAAACGCCAGCATCTCGGGGGTTATATGTATGCATGAGTGTGTGCATGAGTCGCGGGGTAGAGGTATTCCCTATCAAGGGAGAGATAAGGTGCCTCCTTCCCTCCGCTAGCCTACGGGACACCCTTGGGCAAGGTGGAGTACCCGTTTATCCCCCCGATTAGAGTTACGTGAAGCCATGGGTACAGGTGGTGGATGAAGTTGATGCAACAGATAGTTGTATGTTATGGTCTCCAGTTTCACGACGGTAGGCAGAGGATCTCTTTTTTTTGTTTGGGGGGGGGGGGGGGCAATGGGTACGGTCATCGACCAGTATGGTCACAGCTAAAAAGGAAAGCAATGGCAAACTACCCTCTTTACAGATTCCAAGAATATCATGTACTGCAATGTCATCAAGGGGAAGACCGAGAAGGAAATACATGTATGGTTTGGCCACGTGGCATGGTCGAGAAAGGAACACTGAGCTGATTCATGACTCTGGTGATCGAGTGAGATGGCAATACAAGACCAACAAAGCTTATCGGCATGGTACATGATGGATGGATGGATGGATCGATGGATGGATGGGTGGGTGGATTGTGTGTGTTTTATTTCCACTTAATTTCTTATTTCTCATGTTTGTGTATAAATGAGTGTTACTTTTTCTGTTACATTGTGACTTTCATGTCTGCATATCTCCAGATACTTTCAAATTCTCATATTTGTGTATGTGAGTGTGACATCTCCACATATGTTCCAACATCTCAGTCTGTATTTCAGGGGTACCCCATACATAGTCCTATTATATATATATATATATATATATATATATATATATATATATATATATATATATATATATATATATATATATATATATATATAGTCCAGCCCAGTTTACATTACTACACCAAGTCACACACAGCCCCTAAGTTTTGCCTCGCGGCGAATCCTGACACTGGAGAACCCCGCGCTAATTTTAACCGACGTTGGCCCGAAGGGAATTCCCCTTTCTGGACCGTTCTGCAACCTCATCTAAGCTCTTTTTGGGGGGTTTCTCTTGACACCGGAGAGAGCTAAATTTCACGAATTTGCGTCACACGTAATTGGGACTTGCTTCTCTCGATAAAGTCGCTTTACTTGCAGTAAGCGAACCTCTCCGCCTCCAAAGAAGTAAAACGAGACCCAAGGTCGGTTGTCAACATTCATCAGCTGTGTGTTATCTTTAGAAGGACGACGTTTTGCGAGCTGAAAGAAGTGTCTGCATAGAAATTGAAGTTTCTCAACACGTAGTAGAGCTCAGTTCGACAAGACGTTTTAAATTATGAAGGTAAATTGATGTACTATTACATTAAAACTGTGTAGAAGCCCGTACGCGATCACTGCGGCCAGTATAGCTTGTTAGCCGTGTGTAGCACAAAGTTAGGTCATGCATATTAAGTAGGCATTATCAAACAGGGACTGCTGAATTGGGAGAGTGGGGGGAGGGGCGGCGGTATAATAATTGTTTTAAAATTCATTATTAGAGCGCGTCATTCACGCCACCAGCTGGCAGATATCAAATTAAAAGGGGATTTGATAGGTCCGTGGCCTCATGCACTTTTTAGAAGAGTCTATGCATGATCTATCTTCACGATATTGCTAGTTCGAAGAGCATTTCGTAGATCATCGGCGCATGTGAGTGATATGTCGGGTTTACACCCGGCGAAAGGAGTCGAGTGCGAATCAATCGATCTAGCGAAGGGAGACGGATGAGATGCAGTTCGACCGTGGTATTATTGTAGGTATCGAACGGCGATATCGGGATATGTCGAAATGGAGCATTGGTCGAGTCACATATCGGAGTTATACGATCGAGCGATAGCGAGGGTGCGTCACCGCAGTTTCGGATAGAATATTGATCTTTATATGTCTATTTTCCTCTGCTGGTCCTTAAATAATCATCCCGTACTTGGGGTAACAATGGGGAACTTTCTTTCTCCACAATGGGAAGAGATGGGACGTAGAGAGAGGGGGCAGACTGCCTTCTACAGAGGAACCCGCCGATTCCAGAGGGTCAGCTAGGGGATTACGCCACAAAACCGGGGTAACCGAATGGGAAAGTGCTAGTCGCCTTCTGCTTGGAAACGAATCCATGTAGTGAGTCTATTGCCCTTCGAACCAAAATGCGGAAGGACTACAGTATGTGCACAACACTCGATCACTTATAAAGGAAGGGCGGATGCATTATATCGTATCTCGGCTATATGGGAGTGAGAGCCCAGAGAGAAACAAACTCTGGAGTGAGCATGAAGAGGGATCGTCAGAGAAGACGAATACCCCCTTAAGGGGCGTCATGATGAATTACGCAAATATTTAACCTCTGATGTGATGAATGAAAGAAGTGAGAATAACTGAGTGTTTTACAGTTGAGTTCCAGTTGGCAGCTGCGACTGAACGACCGGACCTGCCCGAGCTGCTACCTAGGTCTTCGATGACGAAGCTGTTCCAAGTTCTGCTTGACAGATGATAGTTACCGGTTCACTGCAGTCTACACTCTTGCAGGTGATGAAGAACAGGTAGACACATTCTTGTAGATGATGAAGATCAGGAAGACACATTCTTGCAGATGATGAAGATTAGGTAGACATATATTATACGTATACCATTGCTGAGGGCTTAATGACCCTATTCTTGGTTATGCATCATAGGCTGTTACATGATACGTTCACTAGGTTCTCTCATTGCAGAACCTGCCTTCCAGTGTGACTAAAAAGATATCCTAGGCCCGGCAATTAACGGAGGAACACGGCGCGAACTTAGTACCAGTACCCGCGCATAAATCCCCAGAGTTGGAGCAGCGCTCAGACTTTCCGCCTGAGACGTTCCCGTTGGCATAGCTATTCGTCATAATACATGATACTTATAAATCATCGGCCACCTATTACCTGCATCGCCTTACCAGGTAAAATATGACCTATTCATTACACTATCAGGCCAACGAGGCGTCAATACGTACCGCCCCTTGTTCTCCCAGGAATGTCCTGAGAGGTTTCGACATTTGCTTCGACAATTGGTCGACTACCATGAGCTCTTCCAGACTCTCATAGTCATGCGCGAACCCAGCCAAATTCATCCACTTATGGAGATAGGATTTCATACGCAGACTGTAGGCGGCAAACAACTCTCCCGGTTCTCGTTTCGCTGCTCGAAATTTTGTTCCGGTAGGTATGTGACGTAACTTCGAAATGTTTCAGCAGAGCCGTTTTCAATTCGTCGTAATTGTTCTCGTGTCCTGGCGGCAGGCGAGAATAAACCTCGTAACCGGTCCCGCGTAATCCCTGGGACAGCTTAAGACACAATTTGTCACGATCCAGACCCATAGCAGCAGACATGGCCTCGAAGCGTTGTAGGTACTTGTCTATCTTCTCTTTGTCTTCTTCGTAGACCGCTAGAGGGAACTTCATAGCATGATAACTATGTCCACCTACTGGGGTTGAGCCAGGGAGAGAGGAACCTCCCACTGCTGCCTCAGTTTCCCCACTAGGTTGTCTCTTAAGCTCGAGTTCCCGCATTCGGTACTCGTCCTCCCTTTTCTGAGCTTCTTGTTTAGCTTCCAATCTCTTAGCAGCTTGCTGCGCCTCAAGATTCTTAGCAGTTTGCTGAGCTTCCAGTTTCTTAGCAGCTTGCTCAACTTTAAGTTTCCTAGCAGCCTACTCAGCTTCAAGTTTCCTAGCAGCCTGCTCAGCTTCAAGTTTCCAAGCAGCCTGCTCAGCATCAAGTTCCAAACTTTTAGTGGCTTGCTCAGCCTCTATTCTCTTAGTCTCTAACTCCACCGTTCTTAATTCTATCTCGAACTTCCGATTTTCCCTTTCTGCTTGACGAAAATCCCTCTCCACCTCCTGTATGTAATCTGTTAGTGCAGAACCCGAAAAACACATTGCTTCCCCCGTTGCCCTTAGTTCTGCCATATCTAGTTTAGGAGTGGCCATATTTCAGAGAGGTGAGTCAGCAGGTTGAGTGTAAATTTTCTCCAAAACAAATATATACATATTTACTAATTAAAATGTACCTATATATTTAACACCACACAGCACAACACAACACAATCACTCAGTGACAATAGTAGAATTAGGACCACAGACCTAAGTAGACGTGTGAAGTGTGAAGAGTCAAGATATGTGTCTTTACTCCTATCCACATTCACCCTAGCAGGATCCTCACTAATATGATATCACCGTCCTGTATCGAAAGATCCTGTGTCGAGAAATCCCGTGTCAAAAGACCCCGTCGTCAAGAAATCCCGTTGTCAAAAGATCCCCTTGTCGAGAGATCCCGCTGTCAAAGGATCCCGGACGAGTCCCCAGTAATGTCGTGGATTTTCTTAATTGTGTCGACCCTGGAGTGAGGGGAATCACCACCCACATTATTTTTAACCCCATATCATTATTCTGGAGAATCCACCAGATTCCGTCCACCACACTCCTTCAGTCAATGGATACCTCTCTCTCTCTCTCTCTCTCTCTCTCTCTCTCTCTCTCTCTCTCTCTCTCTCTCTCTTCTCTCTCTCTCTCTCTCTCTCTCTCTCTCTCACCACTGGCTCATGTCCCCTCTCACACTTTCCCAAAACAACATACTAAACAACTCTAGCTTCCAAAAATTAATAACACATTAATTTAATGAAGAAAAGAGTATGTATGTGAGAAGTGTATGTGTAGAATGTAGGTCGTATACTCTAGTGTGTCTGCAGAATCAGACCGAACTGCTTAGCAGCAAAGTCTGATCATCCCTGTAAGGACCACACAACATCATCATAGTTCAGTACACTATAACCTCACCAAACGATGTGTCCCTCCTGCTAGATGTTGACTTCCTCCAGTAGCTTTTGATAACCCAGATACGTGGTCACTGTCACATAATAGACCAACGTGATTTAATCAGTGATGAGAATAAAAGGCATTCGGATTAGCGGCATGTTCGAGGCCACAGGTTGTTTCAACAAATCCAGAAAAAACAGTCTGGGTTGCAGCTGCACGTGTTTACATCTGGTCGACAGATTAGGAACATTCGGTGGTGAGTGAGATAAATCCCTGCATCGCTTTGACAGTTTATCAACATTCGAATACAGATAGAACCCGTCAGATCCTGGTTACAATCAGATGTCAACCCTCACAGGTCGGGCAAAGTTAAGAGCTGCAGATGTGTAGGAGAAGTGAGTGAGGTGAATCAATACACCACTTTGACAGTTCATAAACAGTCAGATTCACATAGAATTGCTCAGCTCAGGACATGAAACAGTCCCGTCTGTCATTTAGAGTTTCCGGACATCACGCGGATTGGCGGCGTGTTGTGGAAGCTCTTTGTTAGGATCATACAGAAACTCGCTGGATTGTTTTGGGAGTCAAAACAAGTGATGACAAGTCTGACAGTGACTAAGCCAGGTGAGATGAACTCCTGACAAGGGATGATCGGCCCAAAATAACACCTGTGTGGACATAAAGAATAACGTCACGTGACCAATTTTAGGTTTGCCAAAAACCAGATTTGGGGACAAGGAGTGTAACTCGAAAGTCGATCTAGGAAGACGTGCCTTGGCACTGCGGTTAGGGAGTTAATAACATCTAACGTGTGCGGGATATATTATATTTATTTTACACGTGCCTGTCATGGCAAACTTAGATGTGATTGAGTAAACACTGCAGTGCCGTATAAGGTTCCCTCTTGTTGGAAGGAAGAACACGGAACCAAGGAAAAATCCGATCCCGGATAAAGTTTGGTGCAGGAAGATTGGCCAGCAACTTTATCAATGGGTCTATTCAGTGGAGAGGAATGGTATATGTATCCTACAGGATAAATACCGAATGAGTTTTAGGTCATACCAGTTTTAACACACCAGTAGTGATGGATATTCAGTTCACTTATGACTAGAACAAAAATAAAGGACTCTATAAGGAGTATAGACAATAACTGTTTAATTGTGAGAACTATAGAACTTTTCGCAAGAAGACAAAACGTCATGTTCATAGGACAGTGTTCCATGTTTTTTTCACTGCACAGGAATTATGAAGTCTGAGTTTCTATAAACTATTAGGAACAGTTGTGTTAGGAACAATAACAGTATTTTTCACGGATTATATATTTGAATGGGATTCAGATCTCATGGTCATCAGAGCTACTGGAGGAGGACATGTCTGGAGAGAGGGACACGACTTCGGTGAGGTCCATTGAGCTGATTCTTGTGATGTCGTGTAATCCTTGCCATGATGAGTGGACTCTGAACATGAACTCTGTGGTGTGACCTATACATTTACATTAGAATACACGACACACATTTTCTTCGCATACACGTCTCATATACGTTACACTTTTCTTTTAATAAATTAATCTTTATTAATTTTTAGAAGCAAGAGTTGTTGAATATGTTGCGTGGGGAAGAATGAGAGGGGGCATAGTGCGACAGTGAGAGAGAGAGAGGGGGGAAAGGGTGTCCACGGGCTGAGGGAGTGTGTTGGACGGAAGCTGATGGATTCTCCAGGATATTTATAGGGAAGAAAGTATAATGTTGGTGTTGACTCCCTCACTCCAGGAACGACACTTTAAAGGAAGACACGACAGTCACCAATCACGGATATAGTCCGATACTGATCCTGAATCAATCTTACCCCATGTTATTAAAATGTCCCTACTTTTCTGAGACTTAAAATATCCTTGCCTTGTGAAAACACGGAACACTGTCCCTTGAAATAACGTGAATTCATTTCCTAAAGGCCCTACCGTTTCACAATTATACTGTTATTGTTTACAGTCCCACAGGAATCTAGTAATTTAGTAAAAGCACCAGGTTCATTGTTCCTGTTCCTTAGATAAGCACTATTGTTCTTTCTACCTAGATAATCACTATTATTCTTGTTACCTAGATAATCACTATTGTTCTTGTTCCATGTTTTATGGAAAATAATCTCACTATGGTTCTATCTACATGTGATGTGGAAAAACAATCACTAGTGTTCTCTTCACACGTGGTTTAGAAAAATAATCTCACTATTGACTTCCATGATCCCTATCACTAAGAAGTCATCTGCTGGATACTTATATGTTCTGGCTCAACAGAGCCATGTTCCTTCAGACCCTTTTTATCATAGGCCAAGTACAAAAGCCGCTAAATAACTCTTCCCGCACTAATTTATCCATGATAGTAAACAGTGATGTTTCATCTTCTTTTCTTCATAACCTGAGGGAACCTGTGAAAGAGAGAGAGAGAACACGCCTGATGAGAGCAACCGGACACTGACCCCTATTAGATGAGTGTAGGCCGGCGGCCTCACTCATATATGACAGTGAACCAAACTCTCTCATTGGGGCAGAGGAGCTCATCACATCGGCCTGAATTAGGGTAAGACAAGGAAAGACCAAATGTAAAGTGCAGAACCCCAGTAAACCCCCACTGGAAGATACCACCATTGGACATTTCCCATATCCACCAACCATCCTGAATCCTTCTAAATATCATCCCACTTCACTATTTCCAACCAGCTGAGCTAATTGACCTCTCACACTAGTTAGTTTTAACAATGCGATTGCCTACTGTCGCCGACCTCCTTGAATACCTAACCACAACGCAACAACACTATGTTCAAGTTCTAGCTCTATAAATCACTAGACTATCCTACATTATTTACATCTAAATTATATTTAGTAAATACCTTATGAACGCTCAGCTCTATCCTGAATCGAATCTACACTTTGCCATGAAAGACACATGTTCCTCAACGTTAATTGATATAGAAACACGCTAGATTCTTTTCTAGATTAAAACAGAGCCAGTCAGACACTTCAGCCTAGGTCAACTCTCTTGTTCACACTAGCGGTAACAAATTCTGCTTTTCATACAGTTGGGGATCGTCCTAGTGACGTCATTCGATGTAAACACCAGGTGGCCTCAGCGGCAGACAATCTGTTCCCAACTTCACAAGAGTAGTTGTTCCCCCCTGTCAAAGACTGAAGTATAGAGGTCTGAGGTCTGCCTCAAGATAGAAGACCACCGGGAAGAGTGGTCAACCTCAAGTAGATCAGAGGTAACACAGTGCCCCGATATGAGGGCAGGGTAGGTGATAGGAAGGGGGACTATTAACTAGTTCTCTCATGAGACACGGAGGCGTCGACCAGATAGTTAGTACTCTAGTCACGGCAGAATCACGCCTACGTGATAGCCACGGAGAAGTGGATTGCCACTCAATAGGAGGCGGCTGCTATAAGCGTGCTGAGTGTGACAGCACGCAAAAAGCCGAAGGACGCACAAGGTCCTTCCGCGTGCTGTGTAGCCACGCGAGGAGAAGAATCAGACTGGGGACTGACTTCTTAGCGAGCGAACAGTTTAGTGTCGATAGGGGTTTCTGTAGCCGGGTGGGGATGTGTGTTTGGCTGAGTGGATAGGGTGTGTGAGTAGATGGGAGATGTATGTGATGATGGGTGGGTGGGGGATGTGTGGGTTTGAGTGGTTGAGGGATGAGTAAGTGAGTAGGTGGATATATGTAGGAGATGAGTGTTATGGTGGGGGATGTGTGTGTGGGTGGTGGGGATGTGTGCAGATGGGGGGTGTGGTGGTGGGTGGGGATGTGTGTGGGGGATGTGTATATGCGTGGGAAGATGTGTGTGTGTGTTTATGGGTGGGGTGTGTGTGGTTGGTGATGTGTGGTTGAGGGATGTGTGGTTAAGGGATGTGTGATTGGGAGGGGGGTGGAGGATGTTGGGTGGGTGAGTGTGTCTAGTTTGGGGATGGGGATGTGTGTGTGTATGGGCGTGGGATGTGTAGGTTCGTGGGGGGGGGGAGATTGTGTGGGTGGGGGATGTGTGAAAGTGGGAGATGTGTGGGCGGATGCTAGTTTTGTGTGTGGGTAGGTGCTTGATGTGTTTGTTGGCGGGTATATGGCGATATGTGAGTTTGTAAGTTGGGATGTGTGGTTGGTGGATGTGTATTTGACTGGGTGGTTGGGGGTCTGTGCGTGCGTGGTGGAGGATATGTTGGTGTGTGAGTGTTGATGGATTATGGGATGAGTGGAGGATGTATGTGTGTGTGTGGTGTGGGTGGGGAGATGTGTGTAGGTGGGGGATGTGTGGGTGAATGATGGGTGGGTGGGTGCATGCATGTGTTCCTTTGAGTGTGTGTGTGGTTGGGTGGGGGATGTGTGGTGGGTGGGAGATGTGTGTGTGTTTGGGGAGATGTGTTTAGTTGGGGGATGTGTGTGGATGTGAGATGTGTGATTCGGGGATGGGTGGATGTGTGGGGTTATGTATGTGTACCTGTGGGTGTGTGTGTGGTTGCGTGGGGGCTGCGTGGGTGGATGGGTATGCGTGGATGGTTGGGGTATGTGTCTCATAACATGGTAATATGCACTGCTTATGTTTACAACATTCATTTGACAATGTTTTGTTTTTTCCTATGTGAATGTATTATGCATTATTGATGAACGAAAGATGATCGGAAGGGCCGAATTTAAGACGGGCCTGCGTGCCCAATTTGTTACCCTTTGAAAATAAGGTCCGTTCGTTCGTTCGTTCGTGTTCTCTCTCTCTCTCTCTCTCTCTCTCTCTCTCTCTCTCTCTCTCTCTCTCTCTCTCTCTCTCTCTCTCTCTCTCTCTCTCTCTCTCTCCCTATCTCTCGGATCAAGAGTATCTTCTTCTTCAGCGTTCCGAGCCATTGAAGTTCTTTGTTGCAGATACATTCCGTCTCCATTCGTCTCTCTGGTTGACCTTCTCTTGCCAGTCGTTGATTCCAAGTGCTTGTATGTCTGTATATGTATTATCTCTCCACCGTCTTCTTAGTCTACCTCGGGGTCTAGAGTATATTGTTTATAATTGTATAAGAGAAATCAATTGTTCAGTGGTTACTGTAAACGTGGTACAGTGAGATATTTTGTTAGTTCTGGAGTAATGATGTCAGAGTTACCGAGTAATGTAACCTCCTCAGTCCTGAAAGTGTAATAACTGAGTTTAAATGCACTTCCTCCCCAGACTTGGATGTTAATTACAGGGTTTTTAAGTAACCTAGCTTCTTCAGTCCCGGATATTTAATAACTGAGTTGTTGAATGTTCCCCAATTCTCGATTTGTAGCTCTTATCTCTCAAAGAGGCCTGGACTGTGGACGAGGACTAAAGAGAGAGAAATAAATCCACGCATCAGCACTTGGCATGTGAGCACCTATTGTCTAGGGCAGTGGATCTCAACCTGTGGGATTCCCCCCCCCCACCCCCGCAGGGTGGAATTTTAGAGTTTACAAGGGGGGGGGGGGGGAGAGAATCAAGATTATTTCATGATCGCATTAATACAAGAACCGATTACTTGATATTGTTTTTTCCTTCATACTGTAAGGTTCTGTACTTCTCGTCCTTCTGAAATTCGAGTTATAACATAAGTAGACCCGCAAATCAAGTTTTATAAAGACGTCTAGACTTGTTCTAGTTTGTGTTATTAAATTAAGATTCCATTTCTACGTAAACTGGTAGGGACGGGGGGGGGGGGGGGGGGATTTATAGGGAGAAAATATTAAAGGGGGGGGGGGGGTAATGACATTCGGAAAATATGGTGAAGGGGTAAATGGGCCAAAAAAGGTTGATAACCACTGGTCTAGAGCAGTGGTTCTCAACCGGTGGGGAATTTCCCCCCCCCCCCCCCCCCCCCAGGAGGGAATTTTAGGGTTTCCAGGAGGGAATGAAGACAATTTCAAGATCGCGTTAATCTATCCATCCATCATGTGCCATGCCGGTAAGCGTGGGCGGTCATGTTCTGCCATCTCACTCGATCACCAGAGTCATGGATCAGCTCCGTGTTTCTGTCTCGACCATGCCATAAGGCCAAGCCATCCAGGTACTTGCTTCTAGGTCTTCCCCTTGGTCTGTTCCCCTCGATCTTACCAGTTGTCACCAAATTCTCCAATCCATTTCTTCTCATAACATGCCCAAAGAATTTTGACTGTCTACGTCTAATTTCTCTAATCAATTTACGATCTTCATTTGTTTCTTGAAGGACTTGTTCATTGGTCTTTCTAGCTGGCCATGGTATTCTTTGCATTTTCCTCAGAAACCACATCTCTACAGCCATCAGATGTTTTTCAGCCTGACTGCTCATTGTCCACGCTTCACATCCATATAAAAGTACAGGTTCTATGTAGCATCTCAACACTCTTTTTCTCGTTTCAATTGACATCTTTTTATTGGTCAGTATGTTTTTCATCTTGCTAAAGGCTACTTTTGCCATGGCGATTCTTGTTCTAATCTCTTCAAGGCATCTCCCATCAGATGTTATTACTGTTCCGAGATAATTGTACCTACTCACTTGTTGAAGAATATTCCCATTTATTTGTATATTACATTGTGGTATTACGTCCTTCCTAGTGACGACCATAATCTGTGTCTTTTTACAATTTAATTCTAACCCTAGTTGTTCACTGTGTGTAACAATCGCATCTACTAAATTTTGCAGGTCCTGTTCATTGTCTGCAATCAAGACTGTATCATCTGCATATCTAATGTTATTGATGCATCGTCCCCCAATGTTGATTCCTTCCATATCTTCAATATTTCTGAAAATACTTTCACTGTACAGGGAAAACAGATCTGGAGACATTACACATCCCTGTCTCACACCCTCTTTAATAGGCTGATATTGGCTTACTTCATTATCAACTCTTATGGCAGCTTGTTGTTTCCAATATATGTTTTTTACAAGTCTAAGATCTTTTCCATCAATTTGTAGATCTTCAAGCATCCTTATCATGTTGACATGTCTCACTTTATCAAAAGCCTTTGTGTAGTCAATAAAGCAAAGGTGTAGATCTTTGTTTACTTCTATAGAACGTTCGATTATGGTTCTCAGTATATACACAGCATTTACTGTACCCTTGCCTTCTACAAACCCACATTGTTCTTCTCCTATTTCAGGTTGTATTTTCCTCCTAACTCTTTGCATGATAATTCTTAGCAAAATCTTCGTGATGTGACTCATTATACTAATTGTTCGATGTTGATCACATTCCAAGGCTCCTGATTTCTTTGGGATTGCAATAAATACAGAATTACATAACTCCTGAGGTATATTTCCAGTATCATATATTGTATTAAGCAGACTGGTAACTTTATCTATTCCATATTCTTCTAAAGCATTAATCATTTCTGTTGTGACGCTGTCTGAACCGGGGGTCTTGCCAGATTTCATATGGTTAAGAGCATTCTGAACCTCCATCTTCAAAATTGCTGGTCCTTCATTATTATTTTGAACATCATACTGTTCGTCTCTGTTATCGTCATAAAGGTTTTTCACGTAATCTGACCATACATGTAAGATCTGATCTTTTTCTATTATGACTCTTCCATCTTTTGTCTTTAGGCAGCCTGCTGATGTACGTGTTCTTTGATTAGTAAGCTCCTGAATTCTTTTGTGCATTAGTTTCGCATTGTTACTGTTGTGTTGTTTTTCAATTTCTCTGCAATTTTTCTCAAGCCATGTTTCTTTTGCCTCCTTACATAAGGTTCTGACTTTTCTGTGAATTTCTTCATATTTGGCAGGATTATTTTTGTTCTGTCTTCTTGTTTCCATTAGTTGTAAAATTTCTTCAGTCATCCATGTCTTACGGCCCACTTTCTTTACTTTTGGAATAGTTTTTTCTGCTGCACAACTGATTGAATTCTTCATCATTTCCCATTGATCATCTACATCTTGAAATAGGATCTCTAGATCAGACAATAAATCAAATTTGTTCTTTACTTCTATGTTAAAATTATCTTGTATTTCTTTGTCAGTTTTCAATTTGCACAAGTCATATTTAGGGTTTCCTGCTGTATACTTGACTTTCTTTAACTTTACCCTCAATGTGCCTGTAATTAATCTGTGATCACTGTAACAGTCTGCATTTGGAACTGTTTTTACGACTGTTAACGCATTTCGAAACCTTTTGCTAATCAGGATGTAATCTATCTGGTTTTTAATCCTGCTGTCTGGACTCCTCCATGTCCATAATCTTCTAGGATGCTGTTTAAACCAGGTGTTTCCTACAACCATTTCTTGTTCTTTTGCCCATTCTACAAGTCTGTATCCTCTTTCATTTCTCTCTCCCAAACCATGGTTGCCTACACTGCATCCATCGCCTTGCTGTCCTATTTTTGCGTTGAAATCACCCATTATGATATTTATTTCTGATTTTTTGCAGTTCTTCAAAGCAGACTCCATGTCATTATAAAATTCCTCTATGCTTTCTTCACTGCATTCACTTGTTGGGGCATATACTTGAATGACATTTATTTTAAAAGGTCTTCCATTTAATTTTACTAATAGGACTCTGTCTGACACAGCCTGATATCCTTTGACAGAATTTGATGTTTGCTTATCTAATATAATGGCTACACCTCTTTGCTGTTCTTCTCCCCCAGAGTAAATAATCTTACAATCCTCTCCTGTCCTTATCCCTGCTCCTTTCCATCTCGTTTCCGATATTCCTAATATGTTAATCTTCTCTCTCTTCATTTCTTTTTTGATGTTTTCTAACTTTCCATCTGCATTCATTGTTCTAACGTTCCAAGTTCCTACTTTCAATGATATTAATCTGTTGCACCTAGTAGCCTGTTGACGGTCTGGAGTCACCTGGTGCGCATGACTATCCCTACCGGAGCGAGGTTGCTCCTATGGAGCACCCATTTACGCCGTTTCTCTGATTATCGATGATTTCACACAACATGATTTTCTTGGCATGTGTAAAGAAGGTAGTTTGCCATTGCTTTCCCTCCTAGCAGTGACCATACTGGTCAGTGACCGTAGCCATTGTCTCCTCAAAAAAGAGATCCTCTGCCTACCGTCGTGAAGGTGGAGACCATAACCTACAACTATCTGTTGGCTGCTCTCCATCTTCATCCACCACCTGCACGCGTGGCTTCACGTAACCCTGATCGGGGGGCTAAACGGGTACTCCACCTTGCCCAAGGGTGTCTCGTAGGCTAGCGGAGGGAAGGAGGCGCCTTACTTCTCCTTTGATAAGGGATACCCGTACTCCGCTACCTAATACAAGAATACGTTAATACAAGAACCGATTACTTGATATTGTTTTTCCCTTCATACTTTACAGTTAAGTACGTCTCATCCTTCTAAAATTCATTTTATAAAGTCAGTAGACCGACAAATCATGTTTTATGTGGATGCCTAGACTTGTTTTAGTATGTGCTATTAAATTTACCTTACATTTTTACGTATACTGTATAGGAGTGGGGGAATTTTAGATAGGAAATATGAAAGGGGGGAAATGACGTTCTGAAAATACGGTGAAGGGGGGCACGGGCCAAATTTTTGACAGAAAGGGGGGGGGGGGAATGACGTTCTGAAAATATGGTGAAGGGGGGAACGAGCCAAAAAAGGTTGAGAACCACTGGTCTAGAGCATCTTATTTACGCGTTCAATTTACAGATTCTTTTCCAATACCACATAACAAATCCAAACGATAATTTTCTATATTAGATTTTATTCAAAGAAGAAATAATCCTATTGTGCCTGCCATCCTTACTCATATTCTTATTTTGTATTTAGATTTAAAGGGACATATCACAAGTGGACAACCAAACACAAGGAGGAAAAGCAACACGTTAAAACCACGATGTCACAGTCATGTCGCCCGTGTCACGATGTAACAGTCATGTCGCCCGTGTCACGATGTAACAGTCATGTCGCCCGTACAACGATGTAACAGTCACGCCGCCCGTACACCGATGTAACAGTCATGTCGCCCGTACAACGATGTAACAGTCATGTCGCCCGTACAACGATGTAACAGTCACGCCGCCCGTACAACGATGTAACAGTCATGTCGCCCGTGTCACGATGTAACTGTCATGTCGCCCGTACAACGATGTCACAGTCATGTCGCCGTGTCACGATGTAACAGTCATGTCGCCCGTACAACGATGTAACAGTCACGCCGCCCGTACACCGATGTAACAGTCATGTCGCCCGTGTCACGATGTAACTGTCATGTCGCCCGTGTCACGATGTAACAGTCATGCCGCCCGTGTCACGATGTAACAGTCATGTCGCCCGTGTCCCGATGTAACTCTCATGTCGCCCGTGTCACGATGTCACAGTCATGTCGCCCGTGTCACGATGTAACAGTCATGTCGCCCGTGTCACGATGTAACAGTCATGTCGCCCGTGTCACGATGTAACAGTCATGTCGCCCATGTCACGATTAACAGTCATGTCGCCCGTGTCACGATGTAACAGTCATGTCGCCCGTGTCCCGATGTAGCTCTCATGTCGCCCGTGTCACGATGTCACAGTCATGTCTCCCGTGTCACGATGTAAGAGTCATGTCGCCCGTGTCACAATGTAACAGTCATGTCGCCCGTGTCACGATGTAACAGTCATGTCGCCCGTGTTACGATGTCACAGTCATGTCGCCCGTGTCACAATGTAACAGTCATGTCGCCCGTGTCACGATGTCACAGTCATGTCGCCCGTGTCACGATGTCACAGTCATGTCGCCCGTGTCACGATGTAACTGTCATGTCGCCCGTGTCACGATGTCACAGTCATGTCGCCCGTGTCACGATGTAACAGTCATGTCGCCAGTGTCACGATGTAACAGTCATGTCGCCCGTGTCACGATGTAACAGCCATGTCGCCCGTGTTACGATGTCACAGTCATGTCGCCCGTGTCACGATGTAACAGTCATGTCGCCCGTGTCACGATGTCACAGTCATGTCGCCCATGTCACGATGTAACAGTCATGTCGCCCGTGTCACGATGTAACAGTCATGTCGCCCGTGTCACGATGTAACAGTCATGTCGCCCGTGTCACGATGTAACAGTCATGTCGCCCGTGTCACGATGTAACAGTTATGTCGCCCGTGTCACGATGTAACAGTCATGTCGTCCATGTCATGCCGGTAGTTTGGTTCATGTTTATAGTGTATTGTCAGAGCTCGGTTCCTGTGCGGTCAATAGTCGTATGGAACATCTTGTCCACATTGGCCAAATAAAGGACAAGTTAGTCAAACAGAGCCGCAGTAGAGCAGTAAACCGTGTCGTTGTGATGAATTCAGGAGGTCGGTGGTAGAAGAGTCATTGTGTCTCTGTATTTTTGAGAAGCAAGGTAAACAGGAAAGTGTAAGACAGAATGGGCTAATTAACGAATCCTATCTTATGATGGCCGGTCTCTCTGATCTAGAGGTTACACGACTTTCTCCGTAATCTCGTATACTCTGGTAAGTAACGTGACGTTGCGCGAGAATTGCTAGCTGTTCTCTCTGTGTCGGTAACTTACAGGGTATTGAGCCGGTCACTCAGAAAGCAATGGCAAACTACTGAGCGTAATCTTGCCAAGAAATCAACAATCAGCTGAAAGATGCTGATGTTGACAGTGATGTCCTGTAAAGGATATGCGGGAGAAAAAAATCTTATGATGACGACAGACAACATGAATCCGGTACCACACGTGACGATTCCACGCGATATCAAAATGATACAGTGTACTAAACTTATCAATGTAATTGTAGATATTTCTATCATCTGATTGTGCACATGGGAAAGAATCTACATGGCAACACGTATACAACTTAGTTGCCTTAGCTTTATCAGTGTGAATAACTGCAACTACACACTATAATTATATGTATTAAAACTATACACAGGTAAACTAGACATTGATGACAGCACCCAGGCTGGTCGGCGAACACAAGCTACTGGATCAGTTGACAAGCAAATCGACACTTTTCTCCATGCTCCACATCCTGTGTCAATATGACTACGCGGCGTAGTTTGATTGGCTATTGTCTTTACTCCTCAGCATCCATACATCCATCATGTGCCGTGCCGGTAAGCGTGGGCGGTCATGTTTCGCCATTTCACTCGATCACCAGAGTCTTGGATCAGTTCAGTGTTCTTGTCTCGACCATACCACATGGTCATGTCATCTAGGTATTTACTTCTCTGTCTTCCCCTTGTTCTCTTCCCCTCGATATTGCCAGTTGTCACCAAGTTCTCTAATGCATTTCTTCTCATAACATGTCCAAGAAAGTGTGACTGTCTACTTCTAATTTCTCTAATCAATTTACGATTTTCATTTGTTTGTTGTAGGACTTGGTCGTTGGTTTTTCTGTCTGTCCATGGTAGTCTTTGCATTCTCCTCAGAAACAACATTTCCTCAGCCATCAGATGTTTTCATCTTGACTGCTCGTTGTCCACGCTTCACATCAATACAAAAGTACAGTCTCTATGTAGCACCTCAATATTCTTTTTCTCGTAGCAATTGACATCTTTTTATTGGTCAGTATGTTTTTCATATTGTAAAAGGCTACCTTCGCTATGGCGGTTCTTGTTCTAATCTCTTCAAGGCATCTCCCACCAGATGTTAAGACTGTTCCGAGATAACTGTACCGATTCACTTGTTTAAGAATATTCCCATTTACCTGTATAATACATTGTGTTATTTCGTTCTTCCTAGTGGCGACCGTAATCTGTGTCTTCTTACAATTTATTTCTAACTCTAGTTGTTCCCTGTGTGCAACAACTGCATCTACTAAATGTTGCAGATCCTGCTCATTGTCTGCAATCAATACTGTATCACCTGCTATCTAAAGTTATTGATGTTTCTTCCTCCAATGATGATTACTTTCATATCTTGTACATTTATGAAAATATTTTCACTATACAGCGAAAACAGATCTGAAGACATTACACATTCCTGTCTCACACCTCTCTTAATAGGCTGATATTAACTTATTTCATTATCAATTCTGATGGCAGCTTGTTATTTCCAATATATGTTTTTACAAGTCTGTGATCTTTCCCATCAATTTGTAGATCTGCAAGCATCTCTATCATGTTGAAATGTCTTATTCTATCGAAACCCTTTGTGTAGTCAATAAACTAAAGATGTATATCTTTATTTACTTCTACAGAACGTTCAATTACTGATAGCAGCACGTACAAAGCATTTACTGTACCTTTGCCTTCTTAAATCCCACATGTTCTTCTCCTATTTCGGATAGTATTTTCTTCCTAACTATTTGCATGATAATTCTTAGCAAAATCTTCGTGATATGGCTCATTATATTAATTGTTCTATGTTGATTACATATCAAAGCTTCTGATTACTTTGGGATTGCAATAAATACATGACTACATAATTTATGAGGCATATCTCCAGAATCATGTATTGTGTTCAGCAGTCTGGTGACTTGATCTATTCCATATTCATCGAAAGCATTAATAATTTATCTTGTGATATTGTCTGAACCTGGGGTCTTGCCAATTTTCATATAGTTGAGAAAATTTTGAACCCCCATCTTCAAAATTGATGGTCCTTCGTTAGTATTTTGAATATCATACCGTTCTTCTGTGTTATCATCATAAAGGTTTTCACATAATCTGACCATACATGTAAAATCTGATCTTTTTCTGTTATGATTTTTCCATCTTTTGTTTTTAGGCAGACTGCTGATGTACGTGTTCTGTTATTAGTAAACTCGTGAATTCTTTTGTGCATTAATTTGGTAGTTTTACTGTTGTGTGTGTGTTTTTTTTTTTTCATTTCTATGTAATTTTTCTCAAGCAGTGCTTCTTTTGCCTCCTTACACAATGTTCTGACTTTTCTGTGAATTTCTTGTTATTTGGCAGGATTATTTTTGTTGTGTCTTCTTGTTTTCATTAGTTGTACAATTTCTTCAGTCATCCATTTCTAAGGACCCACTTTCTGTAATTTTGGAATAATTGTTTCTGCAGCCAAACTGATTGAATTCTTTAACATTTCCCATTGATCATCCACACCTTTGAAATATGATCTCTAGTTCAGACAGTATATCAAATCTGTTCTTTACTTCTATGTTAAAATTGTCTTGTACAACCTTGTCATTTTTCAATGTACACAGATCATATTTAGTGTTTCCCGGTGAATACTTGACTTTTTTAACTTTACCTTCAATATTCATGTAATCAATCTGTGATCACTGTAACAGTCAGCATTGGGAACTGTTTTTGCGATTGTTAACTCATTTCGAAAAATTCTGCAAATCAGGATGTAATCAGTCTGGTTTCTAATACTGCTCAGCATAATAAAACTTCTATAGTATGTCCACATTTGTTTGCCGCAATATAAACATCCATATCTCAGTAACCAACTAAGGGAAAATTATGAGATTTAGTATATAACCTTATCATTATGTCCACCCAACAAAAAAATTTTTGTTCTGGAGATTTTACAGCAGATTTCAAAGTTTGTTTATATGCGGTATTTAATTTACGAGTACTGAGATGAAATTCATAATTTTAAATGTATTACAGCGTAGCCAGACAATCAGGCTCAATGTTGAATTTTGTACGTGTTTTGAAGGGATTGGCCTTATGCCAACACTGCCCGCGTTGTTCAAACATGGAATGTTCAGAGGTGTCTCAAAATGTGGGTTATTTCATGAAACCTGATTAATATGTTGTTGTTTTTTTTTTAAATCTTACCACTTATCGCTAACATTGAAATGTGTGAATATTTTTCAATGGGATTTAATGCGAAGTTGTACACTTCAAGAATCGCTATGAAGTTGTCCACATATTTTTGTCAAGAAGCTGATCGCAGGAAACTGTTTTATACTATCACAAATTCCGAAAAAAGAACAGTGCATGCATTGGGTTTGAGTCGATGGGTGCAAGAATCTTAAATTAAACCACCACGCAATAACAAAATGGTAGGTAGAAAGATTATTGTAGACAGCTTTGACAAAGATGTCATAAGGCGAGCTATTATAAAAATGCTTTTAAAAGTCGACAGGGTCGACTTCATTGTACCTGGTTCTATCCCATATGGCTCGGTCTCTTTCCGCAGTGCGGAAAGCATCGCACAAAGCAAGAACTCTGCAGCTCTAGCGACGACCCACAGAAGTCTCCGAAAACTTTAACTCGTGAACCGAAGGATCGGCCCGGAATCGAACCCACGATCTTTGGAGCCCGAGTCAAAAGGCTTGAAAACTTCGCCACGGAGTCTCCTAAAGTTATAAAAATTTAGGATTTTATATCCAGTATTATCCAGAATTATAAAAATGCTGGATGCCAAAGAAACATTGACTGTAAGAAAACTTAGGGTTAGGTTGAGAAAGAACAATAACATAGAGCTATCCAAAACAACTTTGTGGAAAATTATAAGGACATTATCTTCACTTTTTGAATGTACAAGGGCGGTAGAAATATTCTTTGTGAGCAACCGCATTTAGGAGCCTTGAGAAGCAGATACCTACGTGACATAAGGGAAATGCGCAAAGAAAATTATGACATAGTGTATTTGGATGAGACGTGGATCAATGCGCACCACACAAGTGAAAAGGAATGGCAATCAATGGATGGAAAGATAAAGCGTTGTGTGCCCAGTAGTAAAGGACAGCGTTTGATCATAGCCTATGCTGGTAGTATTCATAATGGCTTACCACAGAAATCTGGGCTCGTGTTCGTATCAAAACATACAGACAATAGGGATTATCATAATGAGATCAATGGTAATGTATTTAGAGATTGGCTCGAGAATATAGTACTACCATCCCTTGATAGACCGTCTTGTCTAATCATGGACAATGCATTATATCACAATGTTGTTGCCCAAGAAGACAAAATACCTACGTCATCGGCACAAAGGAATCAATAAAGATATGGCTCCGAAGGGAAAATATACCAGTTCCAGAAACATATTTCAAGCTACAGTAGTTGTCCCATGTAAAACAGGCGCAAAAAAAATCAAGAAATTTCAAATCGAAAAGTTGATAGAAGAGCATGGTCATAGGTGCTTGAGACTTCCGCCGTATCATTCTCATTTAAACCCTATAGAACTTGTGTGGGCTAAAATTAAAGTTCAAGTGACACCTGCCAATACTACATTCAAATTGTCTGACGTCAAGATACTAACCCAGTCCGCGCTATTAAATATTGATAAACGTTACTGGAAAAAAGGTGAGGTCCATGCGTTGAAAGAGGAAGAGGACTATTGGAGAAAGGATGGATTGAATTTTATGCAACCGAGAGCAATCATCAACCTACTGGAATCGTCCGACACAGATTAAGGTCTGAGCAGTTCGCAGACCTTAATCTACGTACACACTTACTGGGATGTTTTGCTCCAACTATTCAGACGAATTGCAGGCCCTAAACATTACAGCATCAGCATAATGTCAATGGCAACAGTTTGTATTCCACAGTGATGAATTTTCAATTCCGCAAGCCCTCAGCGGTGACAAACAACTGTATTGAAACACACACACACACACACACACACACACACACACACACACACACACACAACCACACTAAACGCATTGAACACCAACAGAAGAGTAATATTGTGGTGGAAACTGACATATTGTGGCATAACAAGAAATGTGAGAGCAAACACGTTGTCAAATTAGGGGACAACACACGTGCATACGAATCAATCTATAAACTTCAATGAAAAGAGGACCAACATCTTGGTCGTTAAGAAGAAAGCCCACTACAGAGACACTGACAACTATTTTCATAGTGCAAAACAAGTAATCATGTTCCGTCTCTGAACGGTAAACAGCAGAGTAGACAGTCTTTCACGAAGACTCAAAGCGGGTCTGTCACCCATGTGTATGTGTGAACAAACTACACAGACAGCTAAACCGATCCTTAAAAATGATGTCTAAATTGCGGTATCATTTCTGGTCACTCCATACACACATTAATGCACAGCTATTTGGAAGCTTTAACGAACTCAATATAAAAAGCTAACATGAATACTTGTGCGCACTTTATTAACCAGCAGCTGAAGAAACAAGAAGGAAATGAAAAATAGGGTAAGAAATATATTCCTTCTACTTTCCTGTTAATTTACAAATTATTTACCCCGTGCCTCTGTAAATTCTCTGTCTTTACTAATATTACACATTGCACCCCTCTCGGGATTCTCCGTGGTGAAGTAGGTCAAGCCGTCTGACTCTGGCTCCGAAGGCTGTATGTTCGATTCCGGGCCGCGTCCTTCATTTCACGAGTGCATTTTTTCGGAGATTCCCTGAGGGTCGTCGCTGGAGCTACGGAGTTCGTGCTTTGTGCGACATTTTCCGCTCTGCGGAAAGAAACTAAGCTAAATGGGATAAAAACCCGGTGCAATACAGCCGACCCTGTCGATTTTAAGCTATTTCTTTCATTGCACCCACTCCCATACGAATCCGGATACGCCTTTGTGTGTCATCTAAATTGGCGGGTCTCCCATTACCGTAAACATAAATCTGTTAGCGAGAAATCACTAGTTGTTCAGCAAAACATCAAAGGAATGTCGCCGCTTTCGATGATTTAAGTTGTTTTTGGACTTATCAAATACATATTCCTTGGGTGGGGGTAAATATAAGACAGCTGGAAAAATTTCATTACGATGCAACAGACAGTTTTCAAAATAATTGATCGTGAATGAAGGCATTCTTTGTGGGACATACTATACCTACTCTAATTTAACGTAACTAGGGAAAAAATAAATTTTGGTTTGTTACATAATATCTGCTATATTTATAATTTAGAGATTTAACTCATAATGGTTCACAAAACTACAGAAATCTAAACACTTTTAAATCCGACCGAAAAGTCTTTCAGAAGGCAGTGAACTCGCAGTGGTGAATACAATTGTATTCGTTCTCAGCTAGTGGTGTTTCTATAATATCCTAACAAACAATCTTTGCGCTATATACACTACGTGTGTAGGGTGAGGCAGAGCCCGTGTTTACTCACGCCTGCCTCGTCACATGGATATAACAAGAACAAACAGAACAATAGTGAAGAAAGCATAGTGGTATCATACGCAACTGCTTGGAATGACGAAAATAAAAAGTCTAAAATGCAAGTAAGTAAATGGCAACATTACAAGCAATGAAGAATTTTGGGTATATGTGCTGGCCGTATATTGTTAGAATGATCGGTACTCTACAGGTAATGTGATAAAACTCAAGACTTTACTTCCTAGGAAATATATTTACTATCAGTAACACAGTAAAGAGCATCGCCATAATTCTAACAGTATATATTTACATCATACCTGACAGACAACTTGACAAGTATAGTCAACATTTTTCCATGATAATTTTAATATAATAATTGTGTGACCTATCTGTTGAGTGAAAAAACTTTGACATACAATAAATTCTTGGAAATAATTCTAAACCTGTTATTAAAAGCAATGTAAATGATAAAATGTAATGAAGCATTAAGATAATACATACTCATTAAAGTAAAATGACACCACACTATCATAATATTAGGCATATTCAATACTTTATAGGTTAGCCGACACATATTTTCAGCGACATACGCAAGTTCGTCCAGAGAAAATACAAAGCAGACCAGCAATAGTATTTTGGTTGTACGCATTGAGGGTTTACTGGTCTTTGTGTGAGACAGTCATTTCCCCACGTTTTACACGCAGCACTGACAGCTTGATGATTATCATAGTAGAGTTCAAGATTACAATAACTACAGGAACGGTGTGGACAAAATGGCGTCCTACAAGATATTCAGTTTGATATTTGATCATGGTAATAGAGTTGATCGTTTGTCCGAGAACAACTACAAAGTAGGTGAAAGAACACGCGGCCCTGACCCTGCTCGGTGTAATAAGCTTAATGAGATGTAGCGGGAAACACACGGCCACCAGCCTCTCCACTGATATGTACACCACTATATACGATGACGTTATAGTTCCCGAGAAACATAACACATCTGCGATGGAAATTATTACAGTTCTGTTCCATAGAGGCGAAAGAGAAACAAGGTTAATTAACGGCAAAACTAAAGAAATATTGTTGGTGACACTTAAATAGAGCAACAGAATATACGAGTGGTGTTTCACAGAAAATATTCTGAGGATGAAAAAACTGAATGTGTTTAAAATAAGTCCAATAATAGCAATGATTTTGAAGATAATAAACACAAACATTGCCATTACGTATGTAAACATATTTAAATAGCGACTGAGATATTCAATTATGCAAGTATCGTTCAATGAGTAACTATTCAGATCTATTTCTGGAAAGCCAAGGCACATTGCCTGAGAGTTATCTCCACTTGCTGTAAGAGCCGTCACATTGTTTCTCACAGCGAAGAGAATTGTATCCATTTTTAATCTACAGACTGCAAACGCAATTAACAATATTTGTATCTGACAACGTTGATATATTATGTACATTGAAATCTCACAGCTCACAAAGTTGATATATTATGTCCAGTGAAAATGTCACAGCTCACAAAGTTGATATATTATGTCCAGTGAAAATGTCACAGCTCATAACTTTGATATATCATGTACAGTGAAATGTCACAGCTCATAACTTTGATATATCATGTACAGTGAAATGGCACAGCTCATAACGTGTATATATCATATCCTGTGAACTATCCAAGTGAGTTTAAGAATCGAACTTGTAGGTTCCGTTTTGTGGGTATTGTTTCTGATGTTGAAGGTGAACTTCTGTGGAAACGTTTCTGATGTTGATGATGAAGTTTTGAGGATGTCTCTTTAAACATTATTACTTCTGTGAAGGTGATAGCTCCAGATATATGAATGCAAGCCTAGACATTTTGTAATTAAATTCCCATTTTGAAACGTAGCAACAATAGAAGAGTATATAATCTGTCAGCTTAATTAAACCGGAGATAAACAAGCACAGGAGAGATATAGATGTCTTCTACTGTTGTATTGTGCCCACCTTAGGTTTCCGCTGTTTGTCTTCACGTCAGGATCTAGATAGAGAATTTAACATTTGTAATATGTAAAGCTGTAACAACATAGTAGAGATTATAAATCATACTACAGTAACTAGAACTACATTAACATTCAAAGGAATATAGTTAAGCAAGTAAAAATGGAAACACGGAAAATTAAATACAATGGCAGTACAATAAAAGGCTGGAACAAACGAGACTAGTATAGACCAAGTGTGAAGCTCAGAAGTTGTTAAACAGTACCTATGACATTCTAATGTAGGATTGTTTTCATTGTGTGCAGACCGTTCTGTTCCTATACATTTCATCGACTGACTATTACTCTATCAACTTTCACTCGTCGACAGTCGCCTATATCAACTTTCATTGAAATGAAGTATCCTTATTTTCGACAACATAAACATGCAAAGAGTCACAATAATATAGACAGAGCCCCTTAATAGTCTTCATCTGGACACAGCCTCCGTTTAACTTCAATTGTTTTATTGTCTTTGCCAAGAGGCTACTGTGCAGATCTAGGGGGTTATTACAGGAGGGTAGACTGTAAACAGAACAACCTGGATCGTTCACACGGTAGTCTGGCAGATGCTATGATTAATGCATTTAACACAACTCACTGTGGCAGCTGACTTATAGTTTATTTCTGAGGATCATCATCATCAAGTGCCCAGTCAGCTGGCGTAGGCGTTCATGGCTCTCCACAGATCTCGGTCTTTGGTTTTCTGGATCAACTCTGCTGCTGATATTCCTCCATGCAACCGTCTCAATCCATCCAGCATAATTTCTCTTGGTCTGCCTCTGCCACTCTTCTCCTCGATCTTTCCAGTTGTCACGATGTTCTCCAATGCCTCTCTTCTCATTACATGACCAAAGAAAGCTGTTTGTCTCTTACTTATTGTTGTATATAGTGTTCTAGTTTCATTAGCCTGTTTCAGACTGAAGATACACATCCAAAAAATAAAACCTCCCAAACCAGCTAGGTCACTAACTCTTACGTATGTTAATGGGGTTCTCATACACTATCCAGTGTAAACCGAGTGCCTGTGGCCATTAAACCAATCTGTACAGTCCAACTCCTGGTATGCTTTTCACGCACTACAATGTCAATCTCTCTTCCTCCGTGTCGCAACCTCGCGCGGCACCAAACACTGGCAATACGACATACTGGCAGATAGAACTCACTTGTGGAGTACGTTTTGCTGGTACTCGCTAATGTCGTGTCACATCGCACACCGGACATTCCATCTTTTAGTTGATCCTCACTTGCACACACGCACGCAGGCACGCACGCAGGCACGCACGCACGAACCCACGCACGCACGCACGCACGCACACACACACACACACACACACACACACACACACACATGGATTACGATGTTCGTGAAAATACACTTGAAATATGTTACGTGTCATTGATATTGTCCAAGGGTTGCAAAGTCCTTATTGTAAATATATGCCTTGCATGTAATCTCTCTAACGTATATGTTTTCTAGAACTTGTATGATTTTCATAACTTGTATGACTTGTTAAGCTGCATGACTTGTAGCTAATCTGCCTCGTGCTTGAATGAGGCGTTATCTATCTCCGGGTTGGCACAGCTCTGGTCATGAACTTTCCTCGTGATAATATAAGTTCTTGTCATTAGAGCTCACTGACTTAGCCGTCAGACTGCCTTTGTGGGCATGTCACGCGTGTTTACCTCCCTGCGGTCTGGTTTGATTTGAAATATTGTTTAACTGTCTGTAACGCTTTCCTCTCGTCTTTCCGTCATAGTTACCCTATCTGGACCTCTGACAGTCTTTAATGGGAATGGTCACTGTCTTTAATTGTTTTATTTTCTTCAGTTGGGAATAACAGCTATTGTCTTCAAATGATTTAGTTTATTCAATTGAACTGTTTGCTGTTTGTCATCAAGGGAATAAATCCGGTGTTTGTTTTCAACTAGATCTTCGCTAGACTTGTTCTGCTCATAACCTCTGTTACGCATGTTTTGTCGGGTATCTATACGTCAGGTGTGTGATCTACAAACCATTAATCGTGAAACAGAGTGGGAAGACAGGACGGACTGGCACAATGTAATAGTAACACTGGATTGTGAGTGCAGACAATTGGCAGCGGGCCGCACAGATTGTGAGGTGCAATAACTGATCCAGAGTAACACATCAAGGTGACATAGTGATCTACACAGATGGGTCAGTGGTGAGAAACAGACGTAGTGGTTTGGGTTTCATTGTGAAGGCTAATGGTCTAGTCTTAGAAAAGGAGAGTCTGGCATATGAGACTACGACCTCCAGCATGAGAATGGAGGTGGAAGCAGTATCAGTGGCATTCCGTTGGTTAGAGGAGACACCTGCAACATGCATACATTACGGATTCAAGGAGTATGCTTAGATGCTTTTGAAAAAATAAATAAAGGCGAAATGAATGTTTCGTGTTGAATGGTGTTCCTCACATCAGAGGTCAAAGATTGTGAGAATTGTATGGCTATTTTGTCCTGGCATTGCGGGGTTGGGGGGGGGGGGGGTGTACAGGCTGATAGGCTAGCAGGGACTGCACCTCTTAGTGATAGATTACCTATGGACAAGGGGGAGGTGGTCGTGCGCTTCTGGAACCAGGTGGAGAAGGTGGGGGAACATAATGAGAACCCATATGTGGAAAGAATGAGATTTCGGGGGATCGGCAGGGAGTCAGGAAGAATAAAAAAAGTCGCTTAAAAGTCGACTGGGTCGACTTAATTGCACCGGGTTTTATCCCATATGGCTCGGTCTCTTTCCGCAGCGCGGAAAGCGTCGCACAAAGCACGAACTCCGTAGCTCTAGCGACGATCCACAGGAGTCTCCGTAAAGTTTAACTCGTGAACCGAAGGACGCGGCCCGGAATCGAACCCACAACCTTCGGAGCCCGAGTTAAACGGCTTGACCACTTCGCCACGAAGATTCCCGATTCAGGAAGAATCTCCAAACTGAGAGGGAAAGTCAGGAGAACTTTCAATCAGATAGCTGTGGGTACGATTAGTAGTGTGACTCTTCGCTGGCTGTTGGACTAGGGGACGGAGCACGTATGGGAATGTCCTGAGTGTAGTTATGTCGGATGTTAGCTCAACTCAACTCAACTCAACTCAACTTGTCTGGTATTATAGTTGTCCCTATATCTTAGAATTGTTGTCTTTCTTAAGCATTTTCCCAACTCAAATAATATCATATTGTAGTGTTATGTTTCTGGTGTTTTTTTTCTTTAATAAAAGTGCCTTGATACAGCAAGCCAGGGGGAACTTTGGAAAATGTTAGATACAGTGGTTGTAGAATGTGAAACAGTGCGATTCAGCTCTATTAATACGAAGATAGAGGTAATGAGTCAACTGTCATTTAACTGTCATTTACTGCCAATATAGTACCTTGCGGTGTATGGCAGAGGGGTCTTTGAGCTTGAGGAATTAAGGCCGCCTGGCTAGTGCAGTCGCCGCGAACTGTGCAGGTTAGGATTTTCGTTTTGCTTCTGACAGAAAAACATCCCCCACCTTAACGAGGGATCGAACCCCGGTATCCCGAATGAGAGTCCGGCATTCTAGCCACTCGGCCAGCGGCCCCTCGAGGTAATGAGTATCAAAGGCATTGATCACGCCCAAATGTACAATTACATGCAATGGTGTTAATTTGGACTAGCGTAAAAATTAAAGCACTAGCCACATGGGTCACATCAGATGGAAGATGATTCACAGACATAAGGAACAGAAAAGGACAAGCAGGCATGCAGCTGATACAATGTTGAATATCGTATGCTGTATACACCAATCATTGGGGATTATTGAAGTAGCAGTATCGGAGTGGCTAAACGCTCGCTGCCCAGGTCGTGGCCATGGGTTCGAATCCGCATTGGGGAACGTTTAAAACATTCATCTGGGCTCCTATGTCGGTGCGGCCTGAAATGGATACTAGGACATGGCAAAGGAAGTGAAGGCAACCTATCTGACATCGACCACATCAGAGCCCGAGTGCAGTCTGGTCTATACAAATATGTGTTCTATACAAATATGTGGTCTATACACATATATGGTCTATACAAATATGTGTTCTATACAAATATGTGGTCTATACACATATATGGTCTATACAAATACGTGCTCTATACAAATATATGGTCTATACAAATATGTGGTCTATAGAAATATGTGTTCTACACAAATATGTGGTCTATACAAATATGTGGTCTATACAAATATGTGGTCTATACAAATATGTGGTCTACACAATTAGGTGGTCTATACAAATATGTGGTCTACACAATTATGTGGTCTATACAAATATGTGGTCTATACAAATATGTGGTCTATACAAATATGTGGTCTATACAAATATGTGGTCTACACAATTATGTGGTCTATACAAATATGTGGTCTATACAAATATGTGGTCTATACAAATATGTGGTCTATACAAATATGTGGCACATTCTGTCCACAGCTTTCTGACGCATATTATAGGTCTCGCGTGAAATTCCCCTTGTCAAGAAAACGCAACCTCTTAATAATACACCTAAACTTATCCTCACCTATCATCCACATGCCCATGTCATCAAGCATATTTTTCTCCGACACAGGTCTATCCTGGTATCTGACCCAACCATTCGTGCGGTGTTCTCTAACGGCCCTATAGGTAATTTTCCGCCGAAACAAGAATCTCAGGGACCACCTTGTTCATACTCGCCTCCCCACAGATACTTCATCAGTGGATACATTTAAATGCCACCATAAGAATTATCTGACATGCCCACACGTTTTACAGGACACCGACACTTACATTCCCCCTATACACCTTCTCCTTGAACGATTCTTTCACTTGCATATCCCGCAATCCAATATATATTATCATCTGCAAACGATGTAACATGAAATATATTGGTCAAAATGGCAGACGTCGTGCCGACCTCTTTAGGTAACGCCTTAGAGATATTAATCTAAACGCTCCAGACATGGGACAACGGATACTCACGCAAACCTCAGGTCCGGTATGACATCACACTGATGTTGGACAACAGGATGTCTTCATCCGACATACAGGACTTCACGCTGGAGTTCACAGCCAGCGAAAACAAGCAAGCATCTAAACGATGACAAAACTGTCCCCAACCATTTTAATTCTTCTAACCACAATGGAGTCGATGATGTATGTGTCACTACATTGAAGATCTGCTTCTCTAACAACTCCATTAGACTTAAAATTGAAAGCCAGTTAATATACTCTCCTGGGATGCATCCACCCAGCAGGAATCAATACTGTTGTGGATGCCTGTGTATAACTGTGCTGTCTTCCATCTATATATTTACATCGACTGTTTAAACACCTCTATATATTCATATCGAACTGTTTACACTTTTTATAGCTATGCTGCCTTCCCTCTATTTATTCATATAGAACTGTTTACACACATCTATATATTCATATCGAACTGTTAACACACCTTTGGCCAAGCACATCCTATCTGGCACTTTGGCAGCCAAACTGTACTTAAACTCTGTAGCAAATGAGCGCCTTTCTACACCAGTTTGAACCCCTTCTCTGTTCAACAAAGGAGTTGTGTTTATTCTAGTTTGTATGGTTTTTGTTTTTTTCGTTCCCCCCCCCCCCCCCCCCCCCCCCAAATCTGTTTGTGTTGTCCTGTCCTTGACAAAGATTCTTAGAATAGAAACGTCGAGTTGTCCTTTGTGTCCTGTAATACTTATTTTTTTTTAAAATTGTATTACTTCATCTTTATATATTTATTGATTGTTTCTGATTTTGGATAATTCTCACTTTGTTTTCACTTGTATGGAGTCCTCTGTAAGGTATGTACCTGTGTCTGTGTTTAGTATGTCTCTTATTTTCGCAGGAGCTAAATATACCTTATTGATTGCAAATGATATTCCAAATCTATGACGCAGTTTGGCGCCAGTAGAACCGTCGCATACAGAGACCAGTCTGCTTTCTATTAAAGATTGTAAAACCCCATTCTACATCAGAGGAAAGGGACCGTAGATATGTCACATTCCTACTTTATAAAATGCCAAAAACCACAGGGTAACACCTAACCTCAGACTGAGCGAAAACTTTCAGCCGGACTAACGCGTGAACTTACCAAACGGCGGTCCTAGGAGACCTCAGGTCTGACGTTCTATTTGCAACTCGAAGTTAAAGAAAATGTGAATAGCGGCAAACAAGAAAGGCGAGTGATAACAGCAGATCGGAATGCGTGTATGACGTAACGTCAATCGTATCTCCCAACAGCGGAAAGAAGCGTGTTTCAGACGCTTGACGTAGCATTGGTCAAAATTAATTGACAGGTGATACCACAGTCCATCGTGAAAGTAGGGGATGAGTTACAGAATACTGAACATAAGGAGTTCAGGTAATCATCCAAAGTGAAAAGAGGAGGAGAGGAAACGAAAAATCACGCCAGGTTCCACAGCAGTATTTAACTTACGGGCACTAACGACCAACTCGGACGCAAGCACAGATAGAACCAGGAAGCCTTCTGGTGAGATATTACCATCTCTTTTTGTCCGACTTAAGTAAGAAGTCTTGTGGCAGAATTACCTAGCTATAAACTATTGTAATACCAACATATTTTTAATCATGTGTCTTATGTTCAGTTTGGCTTAGAAGTGCTGCTTGTAGCAGATTCAAACACATGACCTGTCTAAGAATGCAGTACTGGGATAACAACATTGCTCCCTAATCACTATTCAGGAGGGGACATTACATCCCTTTCTTATTGCATTAATGGAAAAATAGATTACACAATAAGGTTGTGCGGGTATTATAATGTCACTTAGAGATGTCACGTTTGTCTGTCAAATCTCGAGGTGATATATTATAGTCTGACATTGGTAACATTGGTAGGCAATGTATGAAATACCAAGTGGCTCAGAGATACTGCTGTTACCAGTCATTCCAGCAAACGGGGTTTGATTCACAGAATTGCTTACAGTAGCGCTCTGTCGGATAAATAGTTGATGGCTCAACCCCAAAGAGATAAAGGATACAGAGTTCCTCTTTCTCAATGTGATCCTGCCCGTTAAAATTAATTTAGCTGTTACTGGCTCAATGATTTGAGAAAATTAAATAGCGTTTTGGAGAACCAAGGAATACCTGAAGGAAAAAATGAAATTTTTACTGAGTAACTGTCGTAAGTAATCCTTTATTACTTTAGTGTCGTCCCTGGAGTGAGGGGAATCAACACCCACAATATTTTAACCCAATATTATTGTCCTAGATAAACCACCAGAATCCGTCCAGAAAACTCCCTCAGTCTGTAAACACCTCTTTCTTACTCTCACTCACCCCTGGATCATGCCCCATCTCATTCTTCCCCAATACAACATACTCACCAACTCTAGCTTTAACAAATAAATACAACAATTAATTTATTAAAACAAAGAGTATGTGTGTGAGAGGTGTGTGTGTGTGTGTAATGTGTAGAATGTGTGTCGAATATTCTAATGTGTATGTAGAATCAGACCAGTGAATCAGGAGCAAAGTCTGTTACAACCCTGTTCTGAGCACACAAAGCACCATGTATTCCAGACAGTGAACCTCACCCAGAAGATGTTTCTCCGTCCACGTGACGACTTTCTCCGATAACGCTCCAACAAACTGGTCATCAGTTAGACTGTTCGATCTTGGTCTTCACTCTAACAAACACGGTGAAGTTACTCTGTTTAATAATGTTTGTTGAACAGAGAATCTTTCAATTAACTGAAATGTCACTTGGGAAAATCTACTGTTCACAAGCCTCTGATTATAAGAGTGTCCCCCTCTTTAACAAACAACCTATTAATGTTATATATATATATATATATATATATATATATATATATATATATATATATATATATATATATATATATATATATATATGTGTGTGTGTGTGTGTGTGTGTGTGTGTTTGTGTGTGTCTTTGGTATATGAGTTATGAATCTTCGGTGATGAAGCTTATCACTCAGTAAACACAACACTTATGTTCATCAAGTCCGGCTCAGTAGAAGCCAGGTTTCTGCAGACCAACTAGGTTCTGAGCCCCGTGTAAAAGCCTCTCAGTAACCTCTGTCTTCATTCCGTGAGCCATCATTGTATAAAACTTTGAAACTACTTCTTTGTAATAAATCATCTCACACTCAAGTGGAACCTGTTGAGTAGAGAACATCATGGTGAGAGCAACTCAATCCTGACCGTAATTAGGTGAGTGTAGGCCAATAGCAGCACTCGGATCTATAACAGAGATCCGATCTCTGTCATACGGCCAAATAGCTCATCACATTGGTCTTAGACATGGCAACACCAGGAAAGAATAAAGGAACGGGTAGAAACCCAGCAGATGCCCTACTGGAAGATCCTACCTTTTCACATTCCCCTCCTCCCTCTCAACCATCCTCAATCTCTCTAATTATTATCCCACTACATTGTCCTCAAATCCCTGAGTAAAATGATATATCACACAAGCTAGTTAAAGCCATACAATAGGACACTAGTGCCGACGCTCCTATAAAACTTTCTAGCACCACACTTATTGAACATTCTATCACCGCACCTATAATACATTATATCACCGCACAGTACTGTACTCTATTCCTAATCATACTCTAAGTTAGATATGATTAATAGAATACCATATGCCTATTCCGGTTGATGATTGAGACTATGCAATCACAGACTGGATCTATGTCCGCCGATACATTATCAACACTTTGACACTATAGTCTCTTTCAATTAACACAACTCGGAATACTGCGCCGATCTTTAACACTTCAGAATTTTTTGTCGACTCCCCAACTTGTTTACCTCAACTGGTTTTATATCGGGGCTTGAGTGACGTCACCAAATTGCAAATTGTCTAGACGCAGAGACGTCGAGAAGTTGTTTTTCTCTTTATTTTTCCCAACTCAATGTGAACATCTGGCTGGTGTCCCCTTTCATCTGGGAAATTGTCTCCTGTCTGTGATCTAGAGAACCTTCTCCACATCACAAGACTCCATCCGACGTCTGGCCAGACATTCCGTCTATCACTTCAACGACGGATGGCGCCATTGTACGTTTCTCGAACAACCCACATCATACAGAAATACCGACCGTGTGCAGACAATTTTCGCGACGTATTTTGTTCCTCTGTCCCCTGCTCATCGAAGGATTGCCTGTTTTTGCAGACGAATGTCGGGTCTTGTTTGTCATCGATCGAAACTATCAAGTTTTCCCGCGACAGTATCCCAAATGTCCTTAGGAATGGTTCCTTGCCTATCCTCTACCAACTAAATAATTAATCTAGGGTAATTTGCTAGCCGGCCTCGTGGCTTAGAGGTTATGACTTTTCTCCGTAATCTCGTATATTCTCGTCAGGTAACGTGATGACGGTTCAAATCAGCGGTGGTTCGAATCGCATCGGTAACTTATGGGGTATGTGAGCCGGCCACTCAGAAAGCAATGGCAAACTACTGAGCGTAATCTTGCCAAGAGATCAACATACAGCTGAAAGATACTGGTGTTGACAGCGATGTCCTGTAAAAAGATATGCTAAAATAAAATAAAAAATTTTAAAAAATTGCTTACAACAATGTTACTATGACAAGAGAACTTCAAAAGAGAAAATAACACGTAATTTGCATCATTTAATATACATATACATGGATTTGTAGCTTATACGTATAATAGCATACAACAATCAATACGGTACAATTACAAGATTATGGGCATATTCGTCTCTAACTAATTAGCTATTTCCTGTCTGTGCCACTGCATCATACATGGTCCTCAGAGTTGCATCCGTTCTTAATTATAAATATTGGGCCTCTTCTGCTGGCCTAATCCTGTGGAAAGAAACTGGGTACACCCTGGTTGGTTTTCCATCCAGTTCTTGGGTTTCGGTAGCCTACAGTGTAGAATATTCTGGAGAGTTCTTTTATTGTATTCCCCGGTTTTATTTAATCTTTTGGCTCACTGTGTTTCTTCCACCTATACCTAGGAAAAAGGATATTTAATACCTGTCCTGGAAAGGTGGTGAACATTGTCAGGAAGTTGCTGTGGATTAGTATTTGGCCTCACTATCTCAGCTGCCTCACTCAGTTAAGTGGCTACTGCATTCAGTCAAGCTGCTACAACTACTTTCACAAAGTGCTGCATTCACAAAGTCAGGTCTGGATAATGACCACTACCTTATTTATCAGAATGACTTCCACTTATTTCGGCGATTGGTTTCAGAGTCTGATTGCGATGTCTTTGTTTGCTGAACTATGCTTTGTTTTACTATTTGTTTGGGAGGGTGCACTCACTCCAGCATCTGCATCTGATCTTCCTGTCTCATGTGTGTGTGGGATGGTAAAAAAACAGACTGTGTTTCGGTTGTTCACTGCTATTTATACGGTGCTTTTTCCGGTTCACGTTTTTCATAGCCAATGGGTATATTAAATCAAATATCCTGTTGTGGTGTTCAGGCTTTAAATGTCGACGGGAAATTACAGCATGTTACGTTTGTGAAAATAAAGTATATCACACGCTCTCAAGTATCGCCCAAGTTTAGCACGCACGACGTAGAGCGTCACTTAGAGTCGCGCTCTCAAGTCTCGCTCAAGTTGAGCACGCACGACTTACAGCGTCACTTTGAGGTGGCTATTCGCCATCATTCACATCACGGAGTTTCTTGGAGTGAGGGGTTCAGTTCTCATTTGAATATACCGCTAACTTTATGACATTCTTAGAGGTGCAACCATCAATGTTTACCCGATATACCGCTGACGGCTTATGACACAATTAGAGGTGCAGCCATCAATGTTCACTCAGTATACCGCTAACTTTATGGCATTCTTAGAGGTGCGACCATCAATGTTCACTCAATATACCACTAACGTTCATGACATCCTTAGAGGTGCGACCATCACTGTTCACTCAATATACCGCCAAGGGGTTATGACATTCTTAGAGATGCAATAACCACTGTTCATTCAATATACCGCTATATGGCTCGAGACACAGACATTCACTAGAGCTTGTTTCCTTAGCGACTCAATGAACATGATCAAGAGGATAGAGGAGGGGTCGATCCGAAGAGAATGGTTGCTGCCTCTGGAGCGGTCTCGGCTGGCAAAGATTAGTTTCATCTTCGTGCCAGGGCATGCGGGAGTACAAGGAAATGAGCGGGCTGACAAGCTCGCAGGTGAGGCTACTGTGGAGGGCGGACGCGCCATGGACCAGGGCTGACATTCTGAATGCTCTACGAGAAGTAAGACTTTTGCGAGAACCAAGTGATGACTGTGAATCTACAACAATGGCCAGACTGCGAGAGCAGCAAATTAAAAGAGGGGTGGCCAAACAAGAACACTACGCAGGAAGCCAAAGAAGATTGATAAACCAACACAGAACTGGCGTCGTTAGCCGCTACACGCTGCGGGATTTGCTGAGGAGGGGATCCGAGCACTTATGGACTGAATGGTTCGATATTCAATGAGGATGATCTGTCGACTAACTAACTAACTAACTAACTGACATTCTTAGATATGCAATAACGACTGTTCATTCAATATACCGCTAACTTTATGACATTCTTAGAGATGCAATAACCACTGTTCATTCAATATACCGCTAACTTTATGGCATTCTTAGAGATGCAATAACCACTCTTCATTCAATATACCGCTAACTTTATGACATTCTTAGAGATGCAATAACCACTGTTCATTCAATATACCGCTAACTTTATGACATTCTTAGAGATGCAATAACCACTCTTCATTCAATATACCGCTAACTTTATGACATTCTAAGAAGTGCAACCATCAATCCATCCATCCATCATGTGCCGTGCCGGTAAGCGTGGGCGGTCATGTTCTGCCATCTCACTCGATCACCAGAGTCGTGGATCAGCTCCGTGTTTCTGTCTCGACTATGCCACAAGGTCAAGCCATCCAGGTACTTGCTTCTAGGTCTTCCCCTTGGTCTGTTCCCCTCGATCTTACCAGTTGTCACCAAATTCTTCAATCCATTTCTTCTCATAACATGCCCAAACAATTTTGACTGTCTACGTCTAATTTCTCTAATCAATTTCTGGCTGTCCATGGTATTCTTTGCATTTTCCTCAGAAACCACATCTCTACAGCCATCAGATGTTTTTCAGCCTGACTGCTCATTGTCCACGCTTCACATCCATACAAAAGTACAGGTTCAATGTAGCATCTCAACACTCTTTTTATCGTTTCAATTGACATCTTTTTATTGGTCAATATGTTTTTCATCTTGCTAAAGGCTACTTTTGCCATGGCGATTCTTGTTCTAATCTCTTCAAGGCATCTCCCATCAGAATTTATTACTGTTCCGAGATAATTGTACCTGCTCACTTGTTGAAGAATATTCCCATTTACTTGTATATTACATTGTGGTATTACGTCCTTCCTAGTGACGACCATAATCTGTGTCTTTTTACAATTTAATTCTAACCCTAGTTGTTCACTGTGTGTAACTGTGATCAAGAGAATTAAAAGAAGAGGAAGAAGAGGGAGTAGGGAGGGAGGAGAGAGAGAAGAGAAAGAAAAGAATGATGAGGGAAACGATATAAATAGTGTGAAGCCTTAAAGTTCGTTCCTCAGTCGAACTCTGCCTACTACACACTACCTTTGATAGTAAAGAAAGGGGGAGAACAAGGGAGAGAGAGAGAAGGAGAAAAAGGATGAGAGTAAGGGATACGACAGATAGAGGTTCGTGTCTCCGCGTGAGAACAATAGTTAATTACTATTGCACCATCAATGTCTCGTGGTGTATGTTATCAGGTTATAGAAGAGATGTACAGCCTCACCAGGTCTCTAAGCTACTCTAAATTATATTACTTCAGACTGACAAGTCGAAATAAAAGGCAACTCAAACATATTTATTTTCTTCTGAACAGTAACAGAGTGACAATCTACAGCATAATCACATAAAGTAACCAGTACATGCATTGAAGACACATCTATGTATAATCGACTCCAAAAAACAACACAATACTGCATGACGTCACAAGGGGGGGGGGGTAGATAATGTAATAAACTATACAACCAGACGTTAGGGAATTATTACCTACTATCACCTCCTAACCGCATGAAGAAAAGGACTAAATCTAGGAATTACACCGGCCTTTGTTTCATAACTATCTCTCCGTAGGCTTATCAGTGGTACATGTATTCAGCCCAAACACCCATTGATCCACAGATTGATCCATCAATCCATATACCCAGGGATCTAATTCGCTCCCATCCAACTTGTTCAGCGGGTAACTGTTTACCCAGACAATGTCTGAAACATTATAAAACAATACCCGTGAGTTTTATGTGAGAATAAACATTAGTCTTTCACTACCTACAAATTCCTTGACATCTATCTATTCTTTATCTATACTAGTATTAGTATATCTTAGCCATAACATAAATTAAGAACCTTATCGTAAACACAGTAATCTATCGTCTATATATATTTAACTAACATTATTATAGCCTATTTCCCGACGCGCCGCCTACAGCCAACATTAAGTATTTAACCATTCACCCGAAGATCTGAACTCGCTGTCTGTACCACGCCGGGCCAGCCTAACTACACCTTAGCTACACAACCGCAGAAGCGCGACCTCCTTTCACCTATGTCCAGCGAACAAAAGACAACATTCCTTCCTGTGTCCGTCCCGTCTCCAGCCGACGATCTCACCTATTGTCTGGTTGACCTAGTGATCGCGAGTGCCTTGCCATCTTCTTCTGCCGTCTGCTGGGTTTGGTCGCTGTGTTTATATCCTTGCAATACTGCCATCTCTGCGTATTTACATGCACTTGCACTAGCCTAGTTCTCATTAATCTTGTAGGCTAATGGCCCAGTTTACATGAACATATACAGTTTATCCACACTCTGCTTATCTCTCCGATTAATACGACTCCCAACACTATAGACCAGCCATTTATATATACGTAATTTGCAGGACGTCGCATCCAATCCTAATCCTTTGTCGACTGCTCATAATTATTCGGTAAACTTACCTACAGTAGTTTGCTATAGCTCTCTAAACTAAGATACTTGATTATAATATACAATTAAACTAAGTCTTATGTCAACTTACATTCTTCTTCTGCCATCCAGTGGGTTTTATGGTCGTCCTTCTGGGTTTCATTTGCCTCTGCCCAATCAATCGCTTGTCGTGGATCCCACCACCGGTTTCCAGTTGTATTTGACATTAGTCTCCTGTGTGGTTCCAACCGCAGTGTCTCCCGTTTGATTCCGATCGCAGTCTGGCTAGTGGTTGTCCTATCTGACGTTAGCCATCATCTGCAACTACTGAGTGCTCTTTAGCCAACAGTCCTTCTCAAATGGCTTGCACGCCATTTTGTGATCCTCGGAATTTGCGTTCCACTCCATCAGATTTATCTATCTGGAATAAATGGTTCACAGATCCTTGACCATCCTACTTCACTTCGGCAGTCCAGACGAAACTGTGATATGTGCATCTCTTCCGTCTTTAATACTGCCCCTCCATCTTCTTAGACACTAAACAGCCTGGGATATTGACATCACCATTGCTGAAGTTCCCAACTCACACTTCCTGCTGGGCTGGGCGACCGCCCAGCCCTCGGATCTGTTGCTACCGCACTCTTGCTCGTTCCACACTCTCTCAACTGACTCTCCTAACTGACTGGATCCTCAAGTATATATTACTTCTCGAGTTGGCGCCTTTCTTGAATCACGTGACGTCGCTGTCCCTTGTCATCCAATCAGTACTTCGCGTACCCTGCTTCAATTTGCATCTTATTATTAATCTAACTAACTTCACCCTAATACGACCTTGTTTTTGAGTTCATAGTCCTTGTTTGAGTTCATGCTCCTTGAAGTAGATTTCTCAGCTCAAGCACGTTCCCACTGCTATAAATCTGCCCCTCCGTTGTATTTCTTGCCCAAACTGACAGTTCCCGACAAAGCCTATGCTAAGTTTTGGTTTCATGTTTCCTGAATTTCTCATTCCATTAACAACGAAAGGTAAACTCTCGGTTAGCAGGCCATGATCAAGTCAGCGCCCGGTCACCCATTAATTTTGAACTTATACTGGACGGTGAACTTTCTGTTTCAAAAGGGCGGTATGTGAAAACCATTTTTCCATACTGTCTCATACCCACCTACCAAAAGTTGATGGGTCCCACCATCAATATAGCGTCATTCCTCCTTGAGATCGAAGCCCTGGCTCCGCATCTGACATCACTCCTAAACAATATTGAACGCCTAAAGGGAAAACTCCTTTTGGAACTTCCACCCCAAATAATAATAATAAAAAAATACTGGTTGCATCCCCTGCTCTCCCAGTGCATAAGGCAGTTAAAACTTCTGACGTGCATCCTAACAATATAGTAACCAATTAATATTATCAATAAAAACAGTTCAATACCTTGCATGCTGGGGATTCCCCAGAAAACAAAATCATCAATCAATGGGTGCAATACTTAGGGGCACCAAAATTAATAAAACAATGTCAATATAAGATTTCACTTAATATGCCACTCCCCTGTAACAACAACAAAACCAACAATCAAATTCACATCGGTGCTACCCACTAGGACATATGTAGTCATCCTTGAATCTGAAAAAAAACATTGTAACAATTCCTGTGACACGACAGGCAAATGCCTGGTCACCACACATAATAACACAACCAATTCTCCCCTATTCGCAAGGACCATCAGCCTGAAGCTGCAATCTTCACAATAACCGCCAATGTACACAAAAACAGACCAGCCCCTACTGTAAGTACGCAATATTTAGTGGTCATAGAAACAAACCAAACATATATCATGAAACAGCTTTCGACATAAAAACAAATGTGCGCCCAGTCGTTGGACATCATGCTCAATTGTCTTGGCGCTGAAATAACTCTGAAAAAAATGTGTGCCCAGTTCTTGGACACCCTGGCGCTGAAATAACTCTAAAAAAAAACATTTGTTTGCCCAGTTCCCGGACATGGCGCTAACATGTATTCTTCGCCATGCCCCTTCACATTAAAAACAAACATATACCCGCATTAACATCTACCCGGGCAATCTCAGATTATAAATGGACTTCTTGGCCTCCTGGCACGACGTTGAACTGTGTGTTGTCACTATGACACCCAATACTACAGTTGTGTCTGCCCAACACGATAGTGAGGCCCACACAAAAATAAAAGCATTCGCGTACCCGACTTGACAACTTCCGCTATGGAAACACCAAGGGAGCTAACTGCTCCACGACAGTTGATCCTATCAAGTAGTCATATTCATTTAAACAACAAAATAACATGTTTCTAACTACATTCATGAACCTGTAAAACAAACAAAGGATGGCTAAACGCTACTACCCATATGCACGTGACTACAACAAAATTGTCATTCAATTATGAACCAACACTACACCACGAACGTTTAACTAATTATTAAACTACTGTTCATTGCCTCATGCTGAAATAAATATATAAAGAATATGTTTCTGCTTGCGGGTGCTCTCTGGATTCCGTTTCCCTTCAGTGAATTTCTACGATTGTCTCTTTGTGTCTATTCTATATGCACGGGCAGAAATATAGGGCGTCACTTGTCATTCACTGCCCAACACTGTTAACATGTCTAATTCTGGTATCCTGAACACGCTGGTAGGATGAATTCCACCTCTGTTATCGCTTCTAAAATAAAGGGATTTTCTAACTACCACGAATTACACTGTCATTTGTCTCTTCACAACAGCCATAATAAACTCACTAAATAAAACACAGGGGAATATCCCCTCTTGATGATCTAATTGTTCATGCGTGAATTTCTGGTATGCACATGTGCATTGTTTGGCACAGCCCGTCTCGCTCTGTTCTCTTCTGCAGAAGGAAAAAAGGGGGGGGGGGGGAGTTGAAACATATTGTCCTGATGGTTTCAGAGGTTGCCACTGCCACCAGACGTATTGAGTTCAGCCAGGCAAACAGCTGCCTTCCCGACAAACTAACTGACATCCGTCCCACAGCCACAGGTTTGGATTGCTCTGCATGTCAGGTGTAGGAATTGTTCTTATACTTTGCATGGCTCTGGGTTTCACTTGCCATACCCTGTCGTCAATCATGACTCTACTTCCTGGACGAAGAGTGGGTGGCCTTGGTATAACGGTGGGGTATTTTATTGTGATACCCTTCAATCAGTGAGTTAGTCTTTAACGTGCACTGAAAAGAGGAACTTGTCCTTTAACGATAACAAGATAAGACCACCCTTACGTTGACTTGCTCTGCTCAGCTGTTGTCTGAGCTCATTTCGGACAGATTCCGCTGCGCTGACACTCCTTCTGAGTTGGCTATCCCTGGGTATTTTGTTGTAGTGGGTTTTCCTGTATTCTTGTAGCAAGGTGGTTATGGCCGGTGTACTTTACACAAGAGTTTCTAACTGACCAGACTTAGTAGAAACCTCGCCGACAGATAGATCAGACAATTTACCAACCAGCTATGAGATAAGTAGCCTAGTAAAGGAACACTTACTGAGACAACTATCGAGCAGGCAATCACGAACTACTGACTGTAAGCGACAAATCTATGTATACGATCTCACTATGTAGTAGAACCTGACACCGCCGAGAACAAAGTTCACATGGAATATTCTGGGAACTCCTGGACTACAATAGGAACCCCAGATTATTCTGGAAACAATCCTGCCGACGACGCCATGTGTGATCAAGAGGAATTAAAAGAAGAGGAAGAAGAGGGAGTAGGGAGGGAGGAGAGAGAGGAGAGAAAGAAAAGAATGATGAGGGAACTGATATAAGATAGTGTGAAGCCTAAAAGTTCGTTCCTCAGTCGAACTCTGCCTACTACACACTACCTTTGATAGTAAAGAAAGGGGGAGAACAAGGGAGAGAGAGAGAAGGAGAAAAAGGATGAGAGTAAGGGATACGACAGATAGAGGTTCGTGTCTCCGCGTGAGAACAATAGTTAATTACTATTGCACCATCAATGTCTCGTGGTGTATGTTATCAGGTTATAGAAGAGATGTACAGCCTCACCAGGTCTCTAAGCTACTCTAAATTATATTACTTCAGACTGACAAGTCGAAATAAAAGGCAACTCAAACATATTTATTTTCTTCTGAACAGTAACAGAGTGACAATCTACAGCATAATCACATAAAGTAACCAGTACATGCATTGAAGACACATCTATGTATAATCGACTCCAAAAAACAACACAATACTGCATGACGTCACAAGGGGGGGGGGGGGAGATAATGTAATAAACTATACAACCAGACGTTAGGGAATTATTACCTACTATCACCTCCTAACCGCATGAAGAAAAGGACTAAATCTAGGAATTACACCGGCCTTTGTTTCATAACTATCTCTCCGTAGGCTTATCAGTGGTACATGTATTCAGCCCAAACACCCATTGATCCACAGATTGATCCATCAATCCATATACCCAGGGAATCTAATTCGCTCCCATCCAACTTGTTCAGCGGGTAACTGTTTACCCAGACAATGTCTGAAACATTATAAAACAATACCCGTGAGTTTTATGTGAGAATAAACATTAGTCTTTCACTACCTACAAATTCCTTGACATCTATCTATTCTTTATCTATACTAGTATTAGTATATCTTAGCCATAACATAAATTAAGAACCTTATTGTAAACACAGTAATCTATCGTCTATATATATTTAACTAACATTATTATAGCCTATTTCCCGACGCGCCGCCTACAGCCAACATTAAGTATTTAACCATTCACCCGAAGATCTGAACTCGCTGTCTGTACCACGCCGGGCCAGCCTAACTACACCTTAGCTACACAACCGCAGAAGCGCGACCTCCTTTCACCTATGTCCAGCGAACAAAAGACAACATTCCTTCCTGTGTCCGTCCCGTCTCCGGCCGACGATCTCACCTATTGTCTGGTTGACCTAGTGATCGCGAGTGCCTTGCCATCTTCTTCTGCCGTCTGCTGGGTTTGGTCGCTGTGTTTATATCCTTGCAATACTGCCATCTCTGCGTATTTACATGCACGTTGACCTAGCCTAGTTCTCATTAATCTTGTAGGCTAATGGCCTCAGTTTACATGAACATATACAGTTTATCCACACTCTGCTTATCTCTCCGATTAATACTGACTCCCAACACTATAGACCAGCCATTTATATATACGTAATTTGCAGGACGTCGCATCCAATCCTAATCCTTTGTCGACTGCTCATAATTATTCGGTAAACTTACCTACAGTAGTTTGCTATAGCTCTCTAAACTAAGATACTTGATTATAATATACAATTAAACTAAGTCTTATGTCAACTTACATTCTTCTTCTGCCATCCAGTGGGTTTTATGGTCGTCCTTCTGGGTTTCATTTGCCTCTGCCCAATCAATCGCTTGTCGTGGATCCCACCACCGGTTTCCAGTTGTATTTGACATTAGTCTCCTGTGTGGTTCCAACCGCAGTGTCTCCCGTTTGATTCCGATCGCAGTCTGGCTAGTGGTTGTCCTATCTGACGTTAGCCATCATCTGCAACTACTGAGTGCTCTTTAGCCAACAGTCCTTCTCAAATGGCTTGCACGCCATTTTGTGATCCTCGGAATTTGCGTTCCACTCCATCAGATTTATCTATCTGGAATAAATGGTTCACAGATCCTTGACCATCCTACTTCACTTCGGCAGTCCAGACGAAACTGTGATATGTGCATCTCTTCCGTCTTTAATACTGCCCCTCCATCTTCTTAGACACTAAACAGCCTGGGATATTGACATCACCATTGCTGAAGTTCCCAACTCACACTTCCTGCTGGGCTGGGCGACCGCCCAGCCCTCGGATCTGTTGCTACCGCACTCTTGCTCGTTCCACACTCTCTCAACTGACTCTCCTAACTGACTGGATCCTCAAGTATATATTACTTCTCGAGTTGGCGCCTTTCTTGAATCACGTGACGTCGCTGTCCCTTGTCATCCAATCAGTACTTCGCGTACCCTGCTTCAATTTGCATCTTATTATTAATCTAACTAACTTCACCCTAATACGACCTTGTTTTTGAGTTCATAGTCCTTGTTTGAGTTCATGCTCCTTGAAGTAGATTTCTCAGCTCAAGCACGTTCCCACTGCTATAAATCTGCCCCTCCGTTGTATTTCTTGCCCAAACTGACAGTTCCCGACAAAGCCTATGCTAAGTTTTGGTTTCATGTTTCCTGAATTTCTCATTCCATTAACAACGAAAGGTAAACTCTCGGTTAGCAGGCCATGATCAAGTCAGCGCCCGGTCACCCATTAATTTTGAGCTTATACTGGACGGTGAACTTTCTGTTTCAAAAGGGCGGTATGTGAAAACCATTTTTCCATACTGTCTCATAACAATCGCATCTACTAAATTTTGCAGGGCCTGTTCATTGTCTGCAATCAAGACTGTATCATCTGCATATCTAATGTTATTGATGTATCGTCCCCTAATGTTGATTCCTTCCATATCTTCAATGGTCATTCAGTATACCGCCAACGGGTTATGACATACTTAGAGAAGAAACGATCAACGCTCACCCAATAATCGACCACCAAGTGACAGAGAATGATTGACAGAGAGATGGGCGAGCCGCTTGTAGCATAGTGGGCGTGGCTAGCCCGTTTGGCTGCCTGGCCTGTGGGCGTGGATTAGAAATGGCATGGAGGAAGATATTGTAAAATTGCAGATCGACCACGCTTAAAATGAGTACCCGAAAATGGCTTGGGGAATAGCGGCGGCCGGCGTGGTATAGATGACACCTGGAGCGCTGACTGGGCTTTACAAAATATGGGACAATGGCGACATGCCCATTACGCTTCAAGGGTTGTAACAGGGGTCGCCATGTCCGGGAACCCAGGTTTATCTTTAAAACATAAACAGATTCCCTTCAATAGGAATTCGAACACCTGACTGTCAGGCTAGCGGGCTGTCACAGCGATACGGCGATTCTTTGGTCTGAAATTCTCTAGGTTTACCTTCACTCGGCGTTGCCTGTTCTATCGCTATGGCAACGATATGATCCAGAGCTGAGTGACTCGGTTATAGGTTGATTTGATGTGTCTATATATAATGTTGAAAGTCTGTGGAGAATAATCACGATATGCGAAAACAAAGTAATTTATATCTGCCTTACAGTGATAGTTGCAACAATACTCTAGAACAGTATACTAGAATGAACAAGAAGAAAGTAGATTGTTAGCCATGAAGATGATATGTGTCATTGACAATACTGAAATAAACGATGCACTTTTGAATTACCCGTTTTAACAGAAACACAAACACTAATTGATATTGCAATCACTGTAATGTTCAAGTACGGTAAAATAATTGACAATGAAATGTAGGTTAAGTATAGTAACTTTTCAGCGCTTGTTTTTCTTTTCTTTTCTTTTTTTTAAATATTTTATTTTGAGTGCTATTCTTGACCGTAAAATCAATCGTTGTGCAGTTTCACAGAAGTCAGTTAAAGCACTTGTGAATGCAGACTTTCGGGTGAATGAGTTCAAAAACGCCATTGTCTTACTAAATATCATGATGTCCCCAATTGCAATATACATAGCAGCATCCTTGAAGGAAATCTTCAGAATGCAAAGATACATTTTTGCTGTATCAACTTCACTTTGAAATATGAGGTACTGATATCTTGAAGGAAAGTGGAAACTTAATATGCATAATCGGTCTAGAAAGTCTCTTAAAATAGTTGTTCCAACGTTGCCAGAGAAAAGTGAACTTGAATTCGGCAGCCGATCAAAGGGCCAGCACTTGAGCCGCGGATATGTTTGAAGACAACAAGTAACAATAATCGGAGATGGAAGACAAGAACAACATGGGTTGTCCACTCGTCCGTGCCCATGTGTAGGTTTCAAGTGATTCCTTCCACAGACGATTGTGAGCTCGTCAACAAACATCAAAGACTTCCACCAAATAGCGAGCAATGTCTATTGGCTGGAAACAATGTCGTCACGTGCTGCAACTGACATTAAAATAATCAATGCCTGGTACCAGATCTCTGCCTGTATCTTAATGTAGGAGAGGGCAATTAACTAGATCAGGTCAAGATCTGCTGACTTGAAAAAATAAGCATGCAAAATGCAAATCTACAGAACGTATATTTCTAGAAAATAACTATATAGAATGAAAATATCAAAGAAAGTAAACACATTAAAAAATATATAGCTAGTTAATACTTAACATTTACAAAAAAAAACAATCAGAAACAGTGTGAGAGAATGCTGTGTGTTGTAGTGTTGCTGTAGGCCGTGTTGAGTTCATATGTCAAACCTGTTTGCCGTTGTTTGATTTGTCTCGGCTTTTGAAAACTCGCTGTAATAGTTAGATTTCAGGACTCTAATAAATGAAATGAGCAATATCTCCGGCGATATCTCCGGCGGGCCTATTCCCGTGGTCGCGGGATCCGCACAAGTCTGGCGGGAAGTCTTACGGTAGTACACAGGTCCGGACACTTGTGTTGACAGATGTACGCGTCCTATGAACCAGTCGCGTACGAGGCCCTCACCTGTGGGACTGGCTGAAATATAAACATACTCATCATCATCATCATCATCATCATCATCATCATCGTCTCTCCACATCGTCTCTCCACATATCTCAGTCTTTGGTGTTCAGGATACCTCCATGCCATCATCTCAATCCACCCAGTATCATTTCTCTTGGTCGGTCGCTGCCTCTTTTCCCCCCTTGATCTTTCCAGTTGACACAATGTTTTCCAGTGCCACTGTTTTCATCACATGACCAAAGAAAGCTGTTTGTTTGTTTCTTATTGTTGTATATAATATTCTAGATTCATTGGCCTCTTTCAGGCAATAGCCGTTGGTTACGGCATGGCAGTTTAAGGAATTCGCAACATTCGACTTAGGGACCACATCGCTGTAGCTTTCAGGTGCTTTCTAATTTGTTCAAATAAATTCCAAGATTCACTGCCAAACAGCAATACAGCTTCTATATAGCGCTTCAGCACTCTCTTTCTTACATTAAATGATAGTGACTTATTGTATAAGATACTGTTTATTTTCTTAAATGCAGCTTTCGCTTGCCCTATTATATTATTAATCTCTGTTGTGCACCTTCCGTATGATGTTATAAATACTGTTTTCTTGATACTCAAGGGGAATCCTGTCTTTGCACTCTCTGTTACTACAAGATCCAACAATTCTTGTAGATGTTTTGCATTATCCGACATCACTAGCGTATATTGTTTATATTATAACCTCCGATTAGTATTCCCGGCTTCTCTTCGATCTCTCTCATTATTACTTCGCTATAGAGGGACAATAGATGCGGTGACAAGACACACCCCTGCCGTGATCCTAGCTTTATGTGTTCATAACTGCCCTCTTTATTTCCCATTTCAATTGCTACTACTTGGTTCCAGTAAATATTTTGTTTTTATTATTCTGAGATCTTTCCCATCATTGTTGATATCTCCTACCATTTTCATTAGTTCATCATGTTCTACTTTATCAAATGCCTTGCTATAATCTATGAAGCTCAAATATATGCATCTCTGTGTCCCCATTGATCTTTCTATTAATGTTCGTAATGTACATATTGCAATGTGTGTACTCTTTCCTTCTACAAATCCATACTGTTCTTCTACACCAATTTCCATTTTTGTTTTCTTTCTTGTTCTTCTCATTATAATTCTGAGTAGAAGCTTCGTGACATGGTTTATGAGGTTAATCGTACGAACGTCATCACATTCAATTCCACCTGGTCTTTTGGTATAACTATAAATACAGATTTCAGCATGTAACTCGGTAAATATCCACTGCTGTAAATATCATTCAACATTCATATAATTTCAAATTCTCCCAGTACTTTTAATTCTTCTATTGTGATTTCATCTGGCCGGCTGTTTTTCCTTTCTTAATATGTTAGACAGAGCCAGCGACGTCTTCTTTTAGAATAGGTGGACCTTCTAAGTTACTTTCTTCCGTTAATTCTCCCCTTTCTCCATCATATAGTTCTCTTATATACTCATTAAGTCAAATATTTTTGGGCATGTTATGAGAAGAAATGACTTGGAGAATTTGGTGACAACTGGCAAGATCGAGGGAAAGAAACAAAGGGGAAGACCGAGAAGTATATACCTGGATGGCTATACCACGTGGCATGGTCGAGACAGGAACATGGAGCTGATCCACGACTCTGGTGATCGAGTGAGATGGCAAAACATGACCGTCCACGCTTATCGGCATGGCACGTAATGGATGGATGTATACACTCATACCACCTCTTCATTATAGCAACTTTCTAAAATATCTTTTCTATTTTTTAATCTTGCTTATTTCAAGCACCCTTTATTTACTCTTATTTTTCATCCCGTGAGTTCACTGATGTGTGTGTACATATTTTTAGTATTTTTAATCGAATTTAATTCAATTTTCTTGCACTCTCATTTAACCAGTTGTCTTTTGCCTTCACACATTTATCTCATATTTGTTTATTTATCTCATCATAGAGGAGCGGCAGGCCGAGAGGCTGGAACGCCGGACTCTCCTTCGGGAGACCCGGGTTCGATCCCTTGGTAAGGTGTGGGATTTTTTTCTGTCGGGGGCAAAAAGAAAATTCTAACCTACACAGGTCGCGGCGACTGCACTAGCCAGGTGGCCCTAATTCCTCAGGCTCAAAGACCCCTCTGCCATACACCGCAAGGTACTATATTGACTGCAAATGACAGTTTATCTCATCATACGTTTGCCTTTTTTACTTAGTTTTATTTTGTCCATCAACTTAAAGATGTCTTTAGTCATCCATTATGTTTATTATTTTTTTTTATAGCTTTTTTGGCTTCTCTCCGGAAATATTTATGTGTTTGTTTGATGAATGGAGTCCTTGACGTTTCCCCTTGTTCATTTATACTTTATTATACTTATACTCCACAAGAAATCAAAGACACCACCGTTCATTATACATACATTTGCAACCTGTTTGAACACACACACACACACACACACACACACACACACACACACACACGCGCACGCACACACACACACACACACACACACACACACACAAAGAATAATAATGGTAAATTATCTCAAACGACAACTAGCCAATAAACATTCCCATATGTATGGCACGTTACACATTCCTTCGGTATTTATAATGCCCATCTTAAACATTGCCTCAGTGAGTCAAAAATTTATTATTTTTCATGCGTTTTAATGCTTATTGTTCTTTTGTTGTCAAAGAATTGCTTCATAAGAGATGTTGAATGAAAGAATGTATGAGAGGAAATAGAGAAGAAGGGCAGAATGTCAGAGGACCTGCGTGCCCAATACATAACCCTTTGAAAATAAAGACTGTTCGTTCGATCTGTCTTTTAGCTATTATATTGTACCTATTTTTCACAGTCACTCTGTATTGTTCTTGAATGTCTTTAATTGTTTTCAGAACACCTTTATTAAGTCTCATGTTCTTAACCATCTTTTTCTCTCTCTACAATCGCATTTTTATTTGTCCACATAGTAGTAACATGATCACTATTACACTCGCCACCAGGCATTGATTTAACATTAATTAACGCATTTCTACATAAGAATAAGTTGTTAAGTATTTTATTTTATCAGGGCTTTTCCGTGTGTATTTTCTTATCAGGGCTTTTCCGTGTGTAAAGTCATCTTTCATGATGTTTAAACCAGATGTTTCTAATTATTATATCAGTGATATTTGCCCATTCTATTAGGTTCTCTCCTCTTTCATATCTTGTACCTAAACCATAATTCTCCACTACATCCTTCATTTGCCGGTTCATACTTTTGCATTAAAATCTTCTAGCATTATTTTTATTTATTGTGATTGAATTTGAGAATTAATCGTAAAAGTGTTGTATTTCTTCATAACTACTATTTGTTATTAGTGCTTATAGGTGTATAATATTTATATGTATAGGTTTTGTACAGTGAGTGTCTCTTGCTGTCAACAACTCACTGACAGACATCATCGGGTACTTCTCTCACACCAATACAAGAATACTTGCAAGTCGTGTGGGAGGCAAAATACAAAGTGCAGTTTATTGCCATTGGCTCGCTACAGCAGTGAACAGTCGCTAATGAAACACATAACACTCTACCACAGAAATCCTCTATCACAAATAGCTAACCACTATGCTACTTTCTATCTATGTAGTTACAACAAAACCCTAGCTCTATTCTAAACGAGGTGTACTCGACACGTCCTGTCTCCCGTCTGCCAATCTTTCCCCCAGCCGGTACACACCACGCGGAGTCACCTTCACCTTGACGCGTGTTGCCTCACCTGGCACGCTTGATGGCAAACGTGTCATGTTGAGTGTCTACTCAACTTCTCCCGCTACCACGAGGCGTGATGCTTATCGTGGTTAGAGTGCTAACTCTCTGAACCACGCCTGCGTGTCTCATGAGGGAATGGTTAACCTGACCCTATTCCCTCATCTCCCCTGCCCTTGCCTCGGGCACAGTATCCCCTCATGGCCTCTTTAAGATTACCTGCTCTTCCTGGCTGAGGGGATGTGTTCAAGTCTTTGACACACACCCGCCCCTCCTGTGTTGCGTCACCAACTTTCACTCATTGGTTGTGACGCAAGAGGTTTCTAAAAAATTAGTGTCTCTAATTTTTGTCAAAGACTCTAGATAACCTGGCTTTGGGCATTCTAATAGACTCCAACTGACTTTTACCACAATGTAGCGAAACTTTACTTGGCTACTGGCAATCGCCACAAACTTGACTGGTTGGCGTGAGCCCTTTCTCACATGCTATATTATACTTATTAGAGGTATGTCTGAACCGGACCGTTGTCTTATAAGACCTGCCCTCACATAGTAAATTAACTTACTACCCATCCAAAGTTGACTTTCTTAGGGTCAACACATGAATTGCTTCATGTCCCCCATATAATATCTAACAACCATTATACAAGAGTGTGTGCGATTGGTTTTACCTACATCGCTTCCGCGTGTAAAGTTCCATTTCACTGTTAAGCTAGTTTTTCGTTGTCTATTATGTCCCCTGACCCAAAGTTATCTCCCTTTGATTTACAAAAAGTGTATGTAATTTATATGTTTGTTTTCCTGGTTGTTTGCGTGTTTGTATATAATAAATCTACTAATCTAATTTCTACCCTATATTTCTACTTTATCTGTGTATGTATGTTAGTCTTTTGAGTGTCATAAATTTGTTCAATGTGGCCACAAACAGGTGTATAACACTGATTCGTGACTACATTCCCTGGTTATGAAACCCAAAATACTGTAATCTAAGTTCTAACCTATATTACAGACAATCACATTCACATTAGCACATGTTCACTAACGAAAACCAACAATCACACAAACAAATATTAAAAGTTAAGCGAGGCAGCAGAAGAATTTGCTGACTAACCTCACTCTCTCCTGTCTCTCTTCCATTCGTTTTCACATTCACACTGCTGTCATACTCCTTTCACTCCTAATTCTATCATACCTCTTTTATCCTTATATACCCATTCTTCTGATTATTTAAAAACATTTGAGTAACACTGTACAGATTCGGCGCAGTTTGAGACTGTCGGGCCCAATGACTGTGCGTAAGTCGCTGCACGAGTCATCTATTTACACTATATTTACATGGATGAGACCGTGTTGATGATTTGTCCCCTTGATCTCATCGTACAGTATATTACATTAATATAAGACTCTACATTCTAACATAGTAATCCTATTTCTATACCTCAGTATTTGATGTGTTATCTAACTTTTGTCATGCTAATTATCTGATATGTTTATCTAATCTAAGGGATGTAATCTAACTATTTCACTGTACTTGATGTGGTATGAGTTATGTACCTTAATTAAATGGATGATGTGAACAGAAATTATATACTTTTCTACCACTATATTACCTAATTTTTTAAATTGACAAGAAATTATATGATTGATGTTCTTACTCTAAATGGTGTAAATGATGTATGTTCACTTATGTAATGTTTTTAACCTATAATAATGTAAAATGATAATACTAATAAATGGTAATGTTTGATCGATGGTATGATTTCACTAAGATGGAATAAGCTAAACTATATTGCAGTTAAATGAAATATCACAATCTAAATGGTGCTATTTCTATCACTATTTTAATTTAATTTATTATGATGTAATTAACTATATTTATGTCTAATCTAATATTGTAATTTAAATTTAAGTTAAGTAACCGGGTTAATTACTGTACTAACTAAACTATTTAACTAAATGAGAATTATTATATTACCTAATTCTATCTCTAATTTATCATTATTTTAAAATATTTAATTACATATCACATTAAGTTTATATACAATGTATTCCGTTCCTTCAGGATAGTAGTTGCCTTCATGTTTGCACATTGGTTGTATAGGCATAATCGATCTACACAATTTGCCTGGGTATCTGAAATACATTATACAGTCATACTAGAGTTTTCTCGGTAGTGCCCGTGTAGAGATTCGCTGGTGTCGTAGCTCAGTCTTTTTAGTGTCTATAATTAAGCACTGTTCTGACACTGTTCTCTGCATTTCACACTCATGATACACCGGAATGGAGCTTAGTTGGAAATGAGCTGTCCTATTACACACGGTAGTATCTACGTTCTGCAGCACAGTTCTTTAGTTCATGTCTGCGGACACCTGATAGTTCATTGTACTTGGTTCAGTATTTAGCACATAAAGTAGATGTATATGTAATACATTTTATATACATTATTGTAATCTATTTATGTACTGACTATCACCCTGTATCTATATGCGGACTTTGGGGTATTTCTACCCCTGATGGTCTACTAAGGGTATCAGCTAAAATGTTGTCTTTACCCTTGATGTGTTCTATACTAAACGTATAGTTCTGCAAAATAAGAGACCACCTGTATATCCGGTCGTTTCGGTGCACCCCGGACTGGATGACTGTAATGGGAGAATTATCTGTCTGGACAATGAAGTGTACACCTGCCAGAAATCGATGGAGCTTTCTCACCGCATAGATGACGCTTAGGGCTTCTAGTTCTGATATTGAATATCTGGCTTCGGCAGGTGTGATCTTACGGCTCACGTAACAAACCGGATGGAAGATGCCCTCATAAAATTGGCCTAGGACTGCAGCGATGGAGATCCTGCTGGCATCTGTCCTAAGATAATAAACGAGCCCAGGATTAGGCAAGCGGAGGATGGGAACATTACTAAAAAGCATTTTCAATTTTGACAATGCAGAAATTAATAATGCATCTTTCACATCTAATTTCACCGATGCTTTTAAAAGATTAGAAAATACACTTGTAATGTTTGCTAAATTTGGAATAAATTTACTATAGTAGTTAACTAATCCCAACAGACTCCTAACCTGCTTTTTACTGGTAGGCATGGTCAGATTCATAATTTTTGTAATAATCCTATTGTCAGTCTTCAGTTGACCTTGAGAGATGACATGACCCAAAAATTCAATTTCTTTTAGGCCTAATTCAACTTTGCTCGGTTTGACAGTGAGACCGAAGAGTCGCAACCTATCAAAGACATGTCTCAGTTTCAGTAAGTGTGTAGTCCAGTCTTCAGTATGGACACATATATCATCTATATAAGTCACAGTATTCGTCACTCCATGTAATAGATCTCTAGTTAAGCGTACGAAAGTGGCAGGAGCATTTCGAAGTCTGAAAGGAAGAAATCGCCATTCGTATAATCCTAAAGGTGTTGAAAACGCAGTAAGATGCATAGATTGAGCCTGCATAGGGACCTGCCAGTATCCTTTAGTAAGATCTAGTTTTGCAAAGATTTTAGAAGTAGACATGTCCAATATAAGATCTTCGCAGGAAGGAATCGGTTCTGCGTCGATCTTAGTGATGTTATTAAGTTTTCGATAGTCCACACAGAGTCGAATTGTGGAATCCTTCTTCTTAACTAAGACGATTGGAAACGAGTACTCAGATGTAGACTTTTGGATAATCCCGCTAGCCTCTAAATTAAAAATTTCCTTATTTAGATTTTCCCTATAGCTAAGTGGGATAGAGTACGGCCTGCATTTAATCGGCTTGAGGTCCGAAAGAAGAATGGAGTGTTCGATTCTGTCCGTTCTACCTGGGATGTCAGAGAATAGGTCTTTGTATTCAGTTACTAACTCAACTAATTGTCTCCGTTGAATGTCCGTTAGTCCCTGATCTATATGTATGCTGTCTAATGTTGCAGTCTTGTCCACAATGGGTACGGGTAGTTCCATTCCGTCGTCGTCTCCCTGATTCAGTACGGTGGTGGTGCTAAGTGTGTATTCTGTTAACTCACTAGATGTATTGCCATTGTCGGAACTGCCAGTCTCGCTAACTAGTGTAGTTGCGTTATGTATGTCTGTCGTCTGATCACTTGGTGTTGGTGCAATATGTTCGTCTGTCTCTACTTCTGTCTGTTGTCTTGAAAAGTAAAGTTTATGCATGTTGACATGGAATATCTCTAAGTGTCTGTTTATCGACATTCCATCGTCAACATGTACCATGGTTATGTATCACCTTGAATGGTCGTTGCCATTTCGTTTGTATGGAAGTAGCCTAAATCTGTCTTGATCAAGTTCAAGATCACTTGTTTTCGCACCTTTGTTTGTGTGCTTGTGGTAGAACTGACCCTTCCTCTATCAAATGGCTTGGGTGCCAGTATAGAAGGTTGTACTTCAGTTGTAGGATGTCTACCCTTAAACTTTTGTACCAATTGTTGACAGTCATTACACGCGAATACATTATGAAAATATAATTTTATCTTCTTGAAAAACCCTGGTCTGGTGTTGTTGTATGCAAGATGACCAGTCACCGGTGTTTTATGTGCATATTTTGGCATAGTTAACCGGTGTTGTTCAGGTAACATCTGTTCATGGTTACCAGTAGCATGACCTGTAGTTGAAATGCCATTCTTACGTCTAAATAAACAAGATGCATTTTTGGTCACTCTGGCTTTGACCTTTAACAATTTTAAGTATGGAGACACATTAAGAGTAGATTTCTGGTGGTGTAAAAGTTTCTGTTTGTTTGTGTCATCTGTGCTGGTTGTAGAAAGCATCAGTAGTGTCTCATCTTGTAATATTTTATGATGTTTTGAAGTGTCTGTTTTGGCTGTTGTAATAGTTGCCTTTACTTTTTCCCATGCAACTATTTCATCAATCGTACACTGTTTTAGTTGGGGTAAGCACCCCAGAATTACATCAGTACAAGGGTTGTTTAGTATTGCACAGGTAAAGGTACCAGAGAGAAAAGGAGAATCAATATGGGCTTTTGCCAAAGGGTAAATTTCAATGTTACCCGAGAAGGTACGGCATTTGACAGTATCACCTGTGTAATCACCCGGATTAACCAGTTCTTTCCGAAGACCAATAAGGGTACTGCCGCTGTCCAGCAAACACTGGCATGCTACATTATTGACCATCGCATTGTGGAACACAAGATTGCCTCTGGAGGCTACTGCTGCGTTTACACTCTCAGATGAGCATAGTACTGTATGTCCACACTCTAGCTTCGCGTCTGTATGGAATTGGTGACATCGTTCACAGCTGTCGAAGTTCAACATATCGTATGCACCACAAACATTTTCTGCTTGGTTATTAGGTAAGTCACTTTCACTCTCAGACTCATTCTCACTACCACCATCTGAAGAGGTGTCAATCAAAATGGCATTATTGGCTTTCATACGTTGGCGGCCCAGGCACTTATTACTATAATGCCCATAGCTGGAACAAAAAAAACATTTAATGGCCCGCCTGTATGCAGATCTTTTGCTCTGCTGTTTCTTGATCACTTTTTCAAGATGCGCCGGATAATTTGGCGATTTGTCACACATAGCATAAGAATCATGTACAAGTTGACAATGTATGCATTTGGACACTTTCATGTCTTTCTTATCATATTTCTGAAAAGGTTTTCTATTACTCTGATATTTTGGTTGGTCTTTCACAAAAGAAACTATTTCAGAGTCGTTTGAAGTTTTAAAGACATCTCTGTTAGAAGAAAAATATGCCGATCCTTTCTTTTCAAACTGTTCTATGTTTTCTATGTCTGACTGCTGCAAAAATTTGGCAAACGGAGAAGGTATGGTGGATATAACCTTATCCATAGCAATTAAGTTTTTTAATCTATCAAAGTCTCTTCCTATGTTAGCCGCTTTAAGCCATCTATTCAGTACACTTAGAACATTTGAGACGTAATCAATGAAAGTCTCATTGGGTTTAGGCTTTAAATTTGAAAATTGATTTTGATATCCAGGGGCATCAAGTAAAAAGTGTTGCATTATCCTATCATGGATGTATTGATAGTTAGATCTGAGGTCTGTTGGTATGGACTCTATTACTTTGAGGGGCTCACCACTGAGATTCTTCATAAAAATTGGAGCCCACATTTCTAATGGAACTTGGTGAAATTTAAATTGGTACTCTACATTCTCTATCCATGCTGATATGGGATCATCTTTACAGTATGGTTTGATAATATTTTTGTATTTGTTGAACTTATTTTCCTCTTGTTGACTTCTTAGTTTAGTGGCAGAGACTTCTGCGTGTGACTCTATGTCTCTTTCTTTCATCTTTAACTGTGTCTCTGATTCTACTTGTATCTGTTTTTCTTTGACCCTTGACATTTCAGCTATTTCAGATTGCTTTAATTCTTTGTCCTGATCTAATTGCCTTTGCTTTAATTCTAGTTCTTTCTGTTTTATCTCCTTCTCATGTTCTAACTGTTGTTGCTTAATCTCTAATTCTTTTTGCTTAATCAGTTTATCATCTTCTAGCTGTTTCTGTTTTGTTATCTCAGCTAGTTGAGCAATCTCTTTTTGATGTTGTCTTTCTTGTGCGCGTTCGTTTCTTTCAGCATCTTTTGCTTCTTTAAATTTCCTATCAGCATATTCTTCTAGTTCTTTACCTGTGTATTGCATTTCTTTGCCTGCTTTTACGAAGTCCGCTAGCGTAGCCATGTTGTTTAGTTATTGGCTAGCAGTGACATACAATGCTCTTTTTATTAATTATTTATCTTTGATATGTTATGTTTATTCACTAATGAGCACAAAGAATTGTACTCTTTGCCTGTGCTATGCAAAATTTAATGCTGAAAAAAAAACAGAGCACAAAATTTACAATAGTGTCTCAAAAGCTGAAAAAGAGATGCACTATTAATCAAATTGCATGCCAAAATATGTAAGTGTACTAAGCTTTAACGTTCCCGAGGATCGGGGAACGGAACTCCGTCGACACAGGAAACCTTGATACTTTAGGGTGGAAACACGTTACGTAATTGGGACACCATAGTTGGCACACCGGCATCCGTACACAGCTGTTGTTCACTCTTCGATATGTAGGGCGGCAGTGTTACGCCCAGAGGTGCACGATATAATTACCCTGACAACTAAGGACAATGACTTAGACAATGACAGAATCACGAACAACTAGAATATGTACCACGTAAATTAAATGTCGATGTCCTGTCTTCGTTCTATCAGTATTGCCCTACGTTACTATTCTAGTTAATTTATGTAAGTGTTGTGCAAGCAAGTGCCATCTGCTCGCCCGAAAGTAGTTCCATCGTGACGGTAAACAACGAGAAAATAGACCGAAAATATTAATAACTGCTTTACATAAATATAAATAACCTAATAATGTTTAAATAAATAAATATATTACTTTCGTAAATCAAATAAAGAAATAATAGCTGATATAACGTACCGATTCAGGCGAGCGTTGTATAGCAACTTTATAAACACTCGCTTGCTGTATGCTAATGAGCCCAGACGACTGTTTGTCAATCATCTGACGTCACAGCACAGCGCGATGAAAAATCGATATTGTTTGCTGGCTTCGTATCGCTCCGCCGTGAATCATTTTTGGTACTCATTTCTCAACAAAAAGGTAAATATATAAATAAATATGAGAAAACAAGAATATTAATACTTACAGCTTTGATGAATATATACTTTGACTAAATAAATATTTCACAAACACAATTAAACAGTTTAATACGTCACGATAGGCACATTTCTAGCTTGCAACATTTTTCTCGTCTGCACAAATCACCGTCACTACACAAATTAAATTAAACCCTAGTCTGGAGCTCGTGGACGAGTGGATTAGCTTGAACTTTGCGTCCAAGCTTCACTTCTGACAACCACAATTACCCTGGCCTGTCAACAACTCACTGACAGACATCATCGGGTACTTCTCTCACACCAATACAAGAATACTTGCAAGTCGTGTGGGAGGCAAAATACAAAGTGCAGTTTATTGCCATTGGCTCGCTACAGCAGTGAACAGTCGCTAATGAAACACATAACACTCTACCACAGAAATCCTCTATCACAAATAGCTAACCACTATGCTACTTTCTATCTATGTAGTTACAACAAAACCCTAGCTCTATTCTAAACGAGGTGTACTCGACACGTCCTGTCTCCCGTCTGCCAATCTTTCCCCCAGCCGGTACACACCACGCGGAGTCACCTTCACCTTGACGCGTGTTGCCTCACCTGGCACGCTTGATGGCAAACGTGTCATGTTGAGTGTCTACTCAACTTCTCCCGCTACCACGAGGCGTGATGCTTATCATGGTTAGAGTGCTAACTCTCTGAACCACGCCTGCGTGTCTCATGAGGGAATGGTTAACCTGACCCTATTCCCTCATCTCCCCTGCCCTTGCCTCGGGCACAGTATCCCCTCATGGCCTCTTTAAGATTACCTGCTCTTCCTGGCTGAGGGGATGTGTTCAAGTCTTTGACACTTGCCCACTCCTGATAACCTCTATTGGAATCCCATCCTTACCTGGAGCTTGCCAGATGCAAGTTCATTTATAGCATACTTAACTTCTGTTATGGTGGGAAGTGTGTCCAGGTGGTCAAGAGTTGGTAGAGCCTCTATGGCGTTGAGGGCATCATCCGCTAGTTTGGTCTCACTTGAGTAAAGCTCCAAATAGTGCTCTACCCATCTGTCCATCTGCTGTTTCTTATCAGTGATGATTTCTCCAGTCAAGGTTTTCAATGGCGCACTTCTTTTGATCACTGGACCACAGGCTTTCTTTATTCCTTCATACATGCTTCTTATGTTTCCACAATAAGGCCACTGGGGCTGATGGAATTGCTGCTGAATTTATAAAGGCAGGTGGCCATGCATTACATCTAAAGCTATACGAACTAATAATAAATATATGGAGGGCAGAAGAATTACTCCATGACTGGAAAGAGTCATTATTGATACCTATCTTTAAGAAAGGAGACAAGTTCCAATGTGATAATTAAAGAGGAATATCACTACTGTCCACAAGCTATAAGATACTAGCCGCAGTATTACTAAATAGACTAAAACCATATTCAGAAGACATATTAGGTGACTACCAGGCGGGTTTTAGACAAAACAGATCAACAATAGATCAGATATTTATCTTACGACAAATAGCCCAGAAAAATTGGGAATATAAAAAAGATCTCCATAACATTTTTGTGGATTTTAAAAAGGCTTATGATAGTGTCCATAGAAATAGACTATGGAATGCTAAGCAGGAATTTGGAATACTAAGGAAGTTAATCAGCATGACCAGACTATGCATGGTAGATACTTATAATATAGTAACATATAAAGGCAGGAAATCAGACCCTTTCCAAATAACATCTGGCTTGAAACAGAGTGATGCACTATCGCCGCTACTCTTCAATCTGGCTCTAGAGAAAGTTGTAAGGAAGGTAAAGGAGGAATGTGATATTGGAGGAACATCTATGCTGCTCTGTTATGCAGATGATATAGTTATTAACGGGGAAAATGAACAAAAGACATTGGAAATATTGACTCACTTAAAGGAAAAAGACCAACCGATGGGGCTGGTTATCAACCAAAATAAGACAGAATATATGGTAACTTCAAGAAAAGGAATGGCTAAAAACTCTGGCCACATACAAATAGTTAATATGACCATTAAAAGAACGGAAACATACAAATACCTGGGTACAATCTTTAACTGCTTCAACATCATAATTGAAGAAATACAAACTAGAATCAATTCTGGAAATTAGATATACTATATTCTGGAAATTAGATATACTAT
>JACEFZ010015264.1:0-23421 GCA_014155875.1 Cepaea nemoralis | reverse complement strand
AAAAACATTAACTGTTTAATAGTGAGGAAACTAGTGACATTTATCAAGAGACAAAAAGACTGGTTAGTAGGACAGTGTTCCATGTTTGTTTTCACTGCGCCGGAATTATGAAGCCGGAGTTTCTATAAACTATTAGGAACAGTTGCGTTTAGGAAATATACTAGTATTTTTTCCACGGATTATATTTACATGAGATTCAGATCTCATGGTCATCAGAGTTCCTGGGAGGAGGACATGTCTGGAGAGAAGGATATCGACTTCGGTGAGGTTTTTCGTACTGACTCGAATGATGTCTTGTGATCCTTGCCATGATGAGTACACTATGATCCTGAACTTTGAAGGCTGACATACACATTTATGTTATAATACACGACCACACTTTTTCTTCGCATACACGTCTCATATACGTTACACTTTTTTTTAAAAATAAATTAATCTTTATTAATTTTTAGAAGCAAGAGTTGTTGAGTATGTTGCGTTGGGGAAGTATGAGAGGGGGCATAGTACGACAATGAGAGAGTGACAGGAAAAGGTGTTACATAGGCTGATGGAGTGTGTTGGACGGAAGCTGGTGGATTCTCCAGAATATTGAGAGGAAAAAAAAAATATTATAATGTGGGTGTCGACTCTCTTCACTCCAGGGACGACACTGTAAAGGAGGACACGACAGCAGTCACATAGTGGGAGACAAGCAAGCTATTGGAATCCTTGTTATCACTGTCAGCATTCACATAGTGGGGGATAAGCAAGCTACTGGTGTCTTTGTTATCCCTGTCAGCTTTCACATAGTAGGAGACAAGGAAGCTTCTGGTGTTGTTATCACTGTCAGCATTCACATAGTTGGGGACAAGCAAGATACTAGTGACCTTGTTATCACTGTCAGCATTCACATAGTGGGGGACAAGCAATATACTGGTGTCTTTATTATCCCTGTCAGCTTTCACAGTGGGAGACAAGCAAGATACTGGTGTCCTTGTTATCACTGTTAGCATTCACATAGTGGGGGACAAGCAAGATACTGGTGTCCTTGTTATCACTGTCAGCTTTCACATAGTGGGAGACAAGGAAGCTACTGGTGTTAATGTTATCACTGTCAGCATTCACATAGTGGGGGACAAACAAGATACTGGTGTCCTTGTTATCACTGTCAGCATTCACATAGTGGGGAACACGCAAGCTATTGGAATCCTTGTTATCACTGTCAGCATTCACATAATGGGGCAAGCAAGCTACTGTCCTTGTTATCACTGTGAGCTTTCACATAGTGGGAGACAAGGAAGCTACTGGTTTAATGTTATCACTGTCAGCATTCACATAGTGGGGGACAAGCAAGATACTGGTGTCCTTGTTATCACTGTCAGCATTCACATAGTGGGGGATAAGCAAGCTATTGGAATCCTTGTTATCACTGTCAGCATTCACATAGTGGGGGACAAGCAAGATACTGGTGTCCTTGTTATCACTGTCAGCATTCACATAGTGGGGGACAAGCAAGCTATTGGAATCCTTGTTATCATGTCAGCATTCACATAGTGGGGGATAAGCAAGCTACTAGTGTCTTTGTTATCCCTGTCAGCTTTCACATAGTGGGGGACAAGCAAGATACTGGTGTCCTTGTTATCACTGTCAGCATTCACATAGTGGGGGATAAGCAAGCTATTGGAATCCTTGTTATCACAGAAGTAAAGGTTATGCAGGCCTAGAATAGAAATCTGTGAGGTGTGGTGTAAAAACAGATGAGTGTTGACCAACCAACAGTCAACATTTCAAGCTAGATTCCTCAGGTCAAACATCTGCTTGTTCCACCATGTCTGTCTGCCTGCCTTCTTCCAGGGAAGCCTGTTAAAAACAGATGAGTGTTGACCACACAAAGTCAACATTTCAAGCTAGATTCCTCAGGTCAAACATCTGCTTGTTTCCACCATGTCTGTCTGCCTGTCTTCTTCCAGGGAAGCCTGTTAATGGAACTGGGTGTGAATGCCAGGAGTCAGCCGGCCATTGTCCATGAAAGCAAGGCCTCATTTTGTGTTGTAACTTGCACTGAAGCACTTCTACCAATAAGGTCTGACATCTTGTCTAGTTCTCCGTGACTATATATTTGTATATATTTGTTATGTATTGTAGATGATACATCACAGTTTGTATACTGCAGACATATCATAGTTTGTATATTATAGATGGTATATCACAATTTGTATATTGTAGATGATATTCATAATTTGTATGTGTAAATTGTAGATAATACATCACAGTTTGTATACTTTAGAAATATCAATTTGTATATTATAGATGGTATATCACAGTTTGTATATTTTAGATGATATGTCATAGTTTAGGCCGGTCTCCCGGGCCTAGAGTTAACGTCTTTCTCCGTAATCCTGTATATTCTCGTGAGTAACGTAACCTGTGCAAGAATCAGTAGCGGTTCTCACCGTGTTGGTAACTTACGGGGTATGTGAGGCGGTCGCTCAGAAATCAATGGCAAACTACTGAGCGTAATCTTGCCTAGTACATCAACAGCAGCTGACAAATGCTGTTAACTGCAATGTCCTTTAAGGGATATGAAAAAAAATATCATAGTTTGTATATGTAAATTGTAGATGATACATCACAGTTTGTAAACTGTAAACATATCAGTTTGTATATTGTAGATGGTATATTACAGTTTGTATATTCTAGATGGTATATCACAGTTTGTATATTGTATATGGTATATTACAGTTAGTATATTGTAGATGATATATCACAGTTTGAATATTGTAGATGATGTATCGTAGTTTGTATATGTAAATTGTAGATGATACATCACAGTTTTGTATGCTGTATATGATATATATAGTTTGTATATTGTAGATGAATATCACAGTTTTGTATGTTGTTTAAGATATATGTCAATTTGTAGACTAGATTATATGCCTCAGTTTGCATATTGTAGATGATACATCAGAGTTTGTTTATTGTAGATGATACATCATAGTTTGTATATGTAAATTGTAGATGATACATCAGAGTTTGTATACTGTAGGTGATACATCACAGTTTGTATAGTGTAGATGACATGTCACAGTTTGTATTTTGTAGATGACATTACAGTTTGTATTTTGTGAATGATATATGTCAATTTGTATATTTTAGATGATAGATCATAGTTTGTATGTTGTAGATGATATAGGGTATATTTTTAATGACTGCAGTGTTTGAAAATATTGCCGGTCCAAGTTTTGTATTCACCCTCTGTAAAGTTCATGCAACATAATAGGTAAATATAAAACTTGGACTGACAATTTTTCAAACGCTGCATAGTCATTAAAAATACACTCTGTATATGTCAATGTGTGTATTGTAGGTGATATGTCAGTTTTTCTATTGTAGATGATTACACTAAAGTTGAAGCAGGCCAAAGAAATCTTCAGAGCAGGTGGAATCTGGCACTCGGAGACTCTCCATACGTGATAAACTGTTGGTCAAAGGTCAGTTTCTGTTTGTCTTGAATAATTGTCAGCAAATGTCAGTAGTTGATGAAGGATAAAGTAGTGTGTTTGCATGCTTGTCTGCATGTCACAACTTCTGCTAATCTGTTCGTTATAAATTGACACTGGAAAGTATGGCAAATGTTTATATGTTTACATTCACATATAAATTATCTTTCTGTGATCAATATTGCTCATATGTTGATGATAAATTGATGAAAGAAAGTATGACAGATGCCTACATATTGGTTGTCTTTTCTGTGATCAGTATTGCATATCTGTTGGTATAAATTGATGAAGGAAAGTGTGATGGCTGTTTATATGCCTACATATTGCTTGTATTTCTGTGATCAATACTGTTAATCTGCCGATGAAAGAACAGATGTTTATATGCCTACATATTGCTTGTCTAGAGGTGCAGGAGATGGAAGAGAACATGCCTGGGACATGTGAAGCAGCCTTTACTGACCCAAACTGTCTGCACCAGTTTCTACCTGACAGTATCACCAGACTCTGGCTTTTGGCAAGGAGGTCGTTTTAAGTTTGCTGTCTCAGTGCCTGAAGAGTATAACATTGTGGTGAGTGCTATCTCAGTACCTGAAGATTATAACATTGTGGTGAGTTTATTACACTAGACTACGGATGTCTGTATGCATATGCATGCCACTGTAACTGCAGGGTTGTTGTTTAACACTGCGGAATGATTTCCGGATTCAGTGCCCTCATAATTTTCATTCATTCTAAATGCACAGTTCTGGTAGTGATCAAATGTATGAACATTGATTATGGACCATATAGAAATATACCTATAGAGTTTACGAGGCTCTAACACTCAGACTAACACATATCTCCTCAACACCAGTCACCAGAAAGATCTCATTGACCCGGGTTTTCTCACAGGGCGACCCGCCGAAAGTGTCGCATGCAGCACGAACTCCGCAGCTTCAGCGCCGACTCCCGGGAGTCTCCTGAAAAATGCATTCGTGAACCGAAAAGGCAAATCAGTCTATTCAGCAACAGCCGGTAGCCATTGTTCCAAACATGCAGGTCACTGTACAGGACAGATGTAAAAGCATTCCACGCGAATTTCACAGCTCACGGTGTCGCCCACGCACTCACTCAGTAGCAGGGCGACGGAACCATGTACTACCAGTCCAACATGAGGAAAATGCGATTGCAAACCATAGCTGCAAGCATAAACACACCACAGGCCTCAACGGTTCAACGCCTAACCGCCATGTTGGCGACAGGAAGTCCAATACTCAAGTTAAGAGTAGACAGTGTCTAGGGGAGAATGAAAGTACTACATGATAATCGAGTTAAGAGTAGACAGTGTCTAGGTGAGAATGAAAGTACCATATGATAATCAAGTTATGAGTAGACAGTGTCTAGGGGAGAATGAAAGAACTACATGATAATCAAGTTAAGAGTAGACAGTGTCTAGGGGAGAATGAAAGTACTACATGATAATCAAGTGTCTAGGGCAGAATGAAAGTACTATATGATACTCAAGTTAAGAGTAGACAGTGTCTAGGGGAGAATGAAAGTACTACACAATACTCAAGTTAAGAGTAGTTATTGTCTAGGGGAGAATGAATGTACTATATGATACTCAAGTTAAGAGTAGGCATTGTCTAGGGGAGAATGAAAGTACTACATGATACTCAAGTTAAGAGTAGGCATTGTCTAGGGCAGAATGAAAGTACTATATGATACTCAAGTTAAGAGTAGGCATTGTCTAGGCGAGAATGAAAGTACTACATGATAGTCAAGTTCTTCTTCTGCTGAGTTCATCTGGAGATGTTTTTCGGGCATGATTGCGTTGTGCCTGTTTACAGCACAGCTGCATTCTTGCGCCTGTCATCGTCTTGCTCCTATCTAGGTATCTGAGCTCGGGTTCACACAGGCAACAATAACTCCGTTCGCTATGATATCGAACATTTATTGTATTTTAATATACAGTGCGTTGGCGCAGTGGGTAAACAGACCCGCGCTATATTACATATCACAGATAGTTAACATCAAACACATAGGTATCATACAACAGTCTAGCAAACTATCTAGCCTATGTATATATATATCTATTGATATCTATTGAGTCCCTCTAAGGCAGGCCCTGTTGCCTCTCTCAAGTCCGTCTGTCCTCTGCCGGTCTACACGTGTCCCAATCCGACACGGGTGGTAACTCTGTCCGAGTTCCTCGTGGACCCCGCATTAGGCGGGCCACATCAGTGTCCACGGAACCATGGACTCAATGACCAGTCCTTCGAGAAGGCTCTAGATTACTCGGGCCTTGAGTGACTCATTTCTATCCCTCGGGCTGGAGTTGCAGCCCTCTAATTAATATCTCTAAAGGTGAGGCGGTGACAGGATTCCCCCTTCTCCCCTGATGATGGTTTGTTATAGGGTAATTAGATCTGTTCTAATTCTGTCACCGAATCACATAAAGTTGGTGTTTGTAGTTTGGTGGGCAGTAACCTGGTAACCTACATAGTGGCATCAAAACTCATGTATTCTGCTATACACCACTTCTCTGATTTGGTGAAGAGATCACTCTGTCTCTCGTGTCCTTAAAAATGCTTATCTGACCGAAGTTACGTGACGTTTTAGTAGTTGTATTTACAACCCGCCCTTCTCATAGTACCCCACTGGTACCAAGACAATTAATCTCTGTATTAAAGAGAATTAACAAGACCGAAGTCCTGGCTAATTAAGTACACCTTCAAATCTTGATCTGTGTGTGCATTACAATACACTTTTACTCTCGTATGTTGTATAATGCTAATATGTAGTTACCTTGTTATTTTATCCCCCTCAGACTACATGTGTCCCTGTGGCTTGTTAGTGTGTTGACTAATAAGTTGCTGTTTCTAATAAAGTGACTGTATTTTAAATTGATAGTGTTGAGTTTTAAGTTTTGTGTAAAGTGTATGCTGAATGTGTGGCTTATGTCCAAGCGTCACGAGTTGGGATAACCTCAATCATGAACTACTCCACTGTGTGCAATACATGATCAGGTATTCCAAGTAGTGGTGCTTAGATGTATCCTAACTGCTAAACTAAGTATATTAAACTAAATACTATGCTAAGTATATTAAACTAACTACTAACCATGTATTCACAATTTAGACAAGTCATGCAATTCCACATGAAAGACGCAGACAAATTAAAATAAATACGTTTTGCGTACAATTTGTCCGCTAAGTGTATCGCTCTCTCACTTAATCCATTCACGCAATCATTCACTCACCTTTCATTCCAAATAGTATTTGGTTAAAATATATAATTAAAGTTGAGGTAAGTGTTATTGCCCTTAGAAAAAATGGACTAGGCGATATTTGCCCTTTAAGAAAATACGTACTTTTTGTACGATGACTCAAAAATGGGTTATAATTTACCCAGAGACAATTGTATAGGACGGTTTCTTTAGCCTATGAATGGAACCGCCTGTAATAATAACGTAGAATATGTACAATTTACAGGTTAACACATTTTATATACATCATTAATGCAAATATAATACATATTTAATACTAAAGTAATTAATTAATTAAATAACTAAATCCAACGATGATGTGCGCGTTGTCCTCCTGTTGTTAGCGTGTTATGCCATGAATGTTAAAGTTAGTATGGTTGTCTCTTGAGTGTTGTAGTCGACATCGTTCTGTTTCGGCTGTTTGCAAAGTTTCGTAGTAACAGCGAGTATGGATTGTTTCTCAATGTCTCGTATACAATGTTATTACAGTATTCAGAGTCAGTTCACTGGTTGATATATTGGTTGAAACACAGTTAATGTTTCTTGCTGGGATCGTTCTAGAGCTTGGGCACTTGATAGTATAGCTCTTAAAGTATAGCTCTTAACGTATCATGTTCATGGGTGTCGTAAGTAACCTATTCACTGAGAGTTCTCTAGCAGGTGTAGAGTTACACTGTTATATGCAACAGACTAAAGTATCACAGTTTCTAGTATGGCGAATGGTCGATGTGCTAAGAGTCATTCTACTGGCGCATTCGTTTGCCGTGATAATAGGTCAGCCATAATGTTGTCGGTGCCTTTGATATGGCGGATTTCGAAGTCGAAATCTTGAAGTAGAAGACACCATCTTTGTAAACGATGGTTTTTAGGCGACCCATGGTTAAGGACCAATAATGGCGAACTGTCTGTGAGGACCACAAAGTGACTACCCAAGAGGAACTTAGATAATCTCAATATACAAAACAGTAGGCTTAAAGCCTCCAATTCCACTGTGGCATACCGTGTCTCTGCCTTCTTTAGTTTGCGGCTCACGTAGAGAATCGGGTGTCTTACTCCATCCACTTCCTGCATTAAACATCCTCCTATTGCGATAGCGCTCGCATCTGTGGTCAAAATAAAGGGTAAATTTATGTTGGGTAATCGTAAGACTGGTGGATTAGAAAAAATATGTTTCAATCTACACATTGCATCATCTAAGCTGGTACTTTTACAAATTTTTTGATGGATGATCTTTAGTTAACATATCAGAAAAGACTGAGGTGAGTTCTGCCCAATGTGGAATGAATTTAAAATAATAGTTAATAAGACCTAGTAAACTTCTAATTTGTTTCTTTGTGGTAGGCACTTCTAGATTAAGAATCTTGGAAACAATTTTATCATCTGTCAACAATTTGCCTTCAGAAATTCTATGACCAAGGAAGTCTATTTGTGTATAGCCTACTTCAACCTTGGAAGGTTTTGATAGTAAGTCCAAAAAGAGAGATTTGGTTGAAGACTTGTTTGAGGGTAAGTAAGTGAGAAGTCATATCAGAAGAATGGACACATATATCATCAATATAGGCTACCACATCTTTAATTCCGTGTAATAGCAATCTTGTTAATCTAACAAAGGTGGCCGGTGCGTTCTTCAGGCCAAATGGAAGATAAAGCCATTCGTACAAACCGAGGGGTGTTGCGAACGCTGTTATATGTCTACAAGAAGGGTGTAGCGGAACTTGCCAATATCCTTTCGCTAAGTCCGGTCTTGGAAAATAAGGATGATTGAGCCATATTTAAAATGAGATCTTCACAGCTGTTCATTGGCTCTGCATCCGTTGTGGTTCTTGTATTTAATACCCTATAGTCGATGCACAAACGGATTGTCTGGTCCTTCTTTTTCACCAGGACAATCGGTGAAGAATATTGAGACATCGATTTTTGAATAATTCCATTCTTCTCTAACTCTAAAATTTCTTTGTCTAAATTTGCTCTGTAATGGAGAGGAATAGAATATGGTCTACATTTGACCGGTGTCAGATCTGTCAGCACAATTGAATGTGTTATTTTATCAGTGCGTCCAGGTTTGTTAGAAAAGATAGATTTATACTTGTCAAGGAGAGTCAAAATGTCTTGTCGCTGTTGTGTCAAAGTGTCAGAGATATGTATGTCATTTATACTCCCGTCGTCAGTCATAGTTGGTACAGGGATTTCAGTATTGTCCACGTCTGTCTGATTTATCACAGATGCTACTGTTTGTAAATTGTCCTCGATGTCATTGTCGTCGTCGTCGAGATCAATCGTTGTCAATATGTCGTCAAATTTGTCGTCGTTGTCGATATCACAGATTGTCGGTAATGTCCATCTGTCTTCGTCGTTTTTGTCGTCGTAAGAGTGTGTCGTTAACGATGCTTCGTTTGTCGAGGTGTCATTCCGTTGGGAAATTGTCGTTTCGTCTCTGTCACCAGTTCGTTGCATCTGTTCACTTGTTTCAATGTCCTGTCTAGCATAGTATGGTTTCAACATATTTACATGGAATGGCATCGAGGCAGTTGTAGTTGATTGGACTTCTGCCGTAGGGTTTTTCCCCTTTTTCACCAGTTTCTGACATATATCACATGATCTACAAAAGGTTTTAATGTCTTGGTCAAATTTTGGCCAATAAAACTGGGTCAGGACCCTAGCCCTGGTCTTTTCATACCCCATATGACCTCAAAAGGGGAGTCATGGGCTATTTTTAGAACTTTGTCTCGATGTGCTTGTGGTAACACTACTTGCTGTATCGTGGTCTGCTTTGTTGTGTAAAATCTAGTTAAGATATTGTTCTGTAGCCTAAATGTCCACGATGCGTTCTTTGTTAGTTTTGGTTTTAGTCCTACTAACTTAAAATATGGTGAAAGAGTAGGATCTGCTTTCTGTTCGTTTCCAAAATTAGTGTTATCTGTGTTTGGTGCTATTATTTCTAGTGATTCCTGCAGTTGGTCAGTGTTGGTTTTATGGGTTGTCTGTCGTGTTATTGCATTTGTGTGTTGTGTGTTTTGTTGCACATTTACAGGCTTGGTACTTGGTAGATCGGTAGCATCCTCAATTCGAGGTTTTAATTTGGTCGTATCGCTTACAGATTCGACCGCCCCTGCATTGTACACCTCGGTGAATTCTTTCTGAATTACCTCAGTGGTTGTCTCCCTTGGTCTTTTGGCAGATTGAGACAAGCATGAATGGTGTTTCTCTGTAGCATCGCTGTTCGTGTTGTGGATACCGTTTTTATGCTCCCACTCTCTGATTTCCTTTTCAGAGCATGGTCGTATGTTGGGCAAATTCCCAAGTATAATATCAGCGACTGGATTTTCAAGGACAGCGCACAATACTTGTCCTGATATGAACGGTGTTCGAATTTCGACCAGAGCAAGGAGGTATTTCTCTATAGTACCTGAGAATGTGCGACAAGTCACATGTTTGTCTGTGTAGTCTTTAGTGTCTATTAATGTTTTCTTAATCCCACAAAGCGTTGCGCCGGAATCCCGAATTAATGTGCACTTTTTGTTATTTACAAACCCTGTTGAAAAAACTAGCTTGCCTGTAGATGACAAAGCAGCGTTGGCTGTTTCATTTGAAATAGGGATAGTGTGGCCACATAGTAATGTTGTGTCAAGTTGGAACTTCGTACAGGTGTTACACTTACTGTCTGTAATGGTGTCAATAATTTGTACAGCATTTCCAAGCTCACTTACATTGTCGTTTTGATTATCACACTCATTCAGTGATTCAATCTCTTCGTCTGACGACGTTTCCACTAGTGCAGCATTGGCCTGTTTCAATAACTTTCGGCCATCACAAAAGCGACTATAGTGGCCAAAGCTCCGGCAAAAAAAACATTTGACCGCTCTCTGGTAAGCATTGCGTTTGGTCTTCTGCTTCTCCACCATCATCTTGAGGTGGTGAGGATAGTTAGGCGATTTGTCGCACATCGCGTAACTGTCGTGATTCAAACCGCAATACTGGCATTTAACTAGTTTACTGACATTTGAGCGTGGTTTAAATTTACTCTTTGTTTGTTTGGAGTATTTGGTGTTCACTACTGCTGATGCTGTATCGTTGTGACTTATGTTTAGCTGAAAAATGTCTCTATTTGCTGTGAAAAATGCATTCCCCTTAGACTCGATTTCCTGAATACTTTTACAGTCCATTTGTTTTAAGAACTTAGCAAAAGGTGTAGGGATGGTGCTAACTATTTTGTCTATAATAATGAGCTCTTTAAGTTTGTCATGGCTGTTGTTAGTTTTAGCCGAGTTAATCCACTTTGTACACACGTCTTGGACTGTACTGACATAATCTATAAAGGTTTGGTTTGGTTGTGGAGATAATTTGGCAAATTGTTGTTGGTAACCTGCAGTATTTAAAGAAAAATGTTGGAGAATGCGTTGTTTTAAGTAGTCATAGTCTTTTCGCATTTCCTGTGGCACAGTCTCTATTACTTTTAATGGTTCAAGAGCTAAGTTTCTCATTAAAATAAATGCCCAATCTGATTTTATGATCTTATGGTAGGACATGAGACACTCAAAATTTTCCAAGTAGGCGCTGATGGAATCTCCTGAGCAGAACGCCTTCACGAGGCCTTTATACTTGTTATATTTTTGTTCTTCCTCTTTGCTTCTTAGCTTATTTACCGATATTTCTGCGTTGGACTCAATCTCCATCTGTTTTAGTTTTATTTGTGTCTCGGCATTCAATTGGGCTTGTTTGGCCGCCGCCTCAAGCTCCAGCTGTTTTTCTTGAGCCTGCAATTGCATTTTTTTCTCTTCAGCTTGTAGTTGCATCAGCATCTTTTTTTCTTCCGCCTCAATTTGTCTTTTCTTTTCTTCTGCCTCCATTTGCCTTTGTTTTTCCTCTCGTTCAATCGCTCTTTCTTCACGGGCAATGTTTTCTGCGTGTGTTTTCTGTGCCCATTCTGACAGTTTCTCTTCTTTATAACCTAATTTTATTCCTTGCTCAATGCATTTATCTAAGCTAGACATTTTGTGTTTTACTTGGTACCGTTTCTAAAGTTAAATCCCTAGAAAAAATGTTGGGGAGTAGAAAATTTAATTATCTCCCTTATTAAATTTGTAAATCAAAATGCAAGGTTATATTGGTGACAAGGTCATGTATATGCAAACAAATCAATGTGAAACAAAATGATACATTGATGGATGGTGAGAAGTACAGCTTAGAGTTGCAATGGGTATGATATGAAACTTAGCTTTCAATCCCAGAACTCGACGATGTTGTCTTGCACTCTCGTCACTGTTGGAAAGGTTACATAGGTTGCACGCGCCACTATTTGCGGAACAATCTGCTCGTAGAGTGAGAAAACATTAGTAACAGTCAAAAAATATCACAGTCATGTCAAAAATAGTTTACAGAATCACAATAATGAGGCACACTGCTGAGGCACTGCTGAGACACTGCTGAGGGACTCAGAATAATTCTATTTTATTGCTAGATAGCTACTAATATTTAAACTTGTAAAGTTAACAATTTGTGGTACAAAAATCAATGTGATATAGTTAATTTACTGATTTTACATGGCCATCAATAGCTCTTTATGCCAAAACCGGAAAACTAGCCCCCAAAAAGCCTGTCATCGTCTTGCTCCTATCTAGGTATCTGAGCTCGGGTTCACACAGGCAACAATAACTCCGTTCGCTATGATATCGAACATTTATTGTATTTTAATATACAGTGCGTTGGCGCAGTGGGTAAACAGACCCGCGCTATATTACATATCACAGATAGTTAACATCAAACACATAGGTATCATACAACAGTCTAGCAAACTATCTAGCCTATGTATATATATATCTATTGATATCTATTGAGTCCCTCTAAGGCAGGCCCTGTTGCCTCTCTCAAGTCCGTCTGTCCTCTGCCGGTCTACACGTGTCCCAATCCGACACGGGTGGTAACTCTGTCCGAGTTCCTCGTGGACCCCGCATTAGGCGGGCCACATCAGTGTCCACGGAACCATGGACTCAATGACCAGTCCTTCGAGAAGGCTCTAGATTACTCGGGCCTTGAGTGACTCATTTCTATCCCTCGGGCTGGAGTTGCAGCCCTCTAATTAATATCTCTAAAGGTGAGGCGGTGACAGCGCCGTTAGGCCGACACACCCGACGTCTGCGGGCATTTGTTGACCGGGTTAACCTTACCGAGTGATAGTCAAATTAATAGTAGGCAGTGTCTAGAGGATAATGAAAGTACTACACAGTACTCAAGTTAAGAGTAGGCAGTGTCTAGGGAAATATGAAAGTGCTACATGATATTAAAGGAGACATAAATACATAGAGGTTAGATGGTGACAGCAGACTTTTCACACCACATGACCAACATTTGTACCCAGAATCATTATGAAAACACCAACACATGATTTAACAACACTTTCTGTAAAGAACAAATTGAAAATGTCATTCTGCTTGCAATCAGTCAGTCAGTCAGAATATGAGCTTCACAGAAAACTTCAACTCAGTGAATGTCACTGAAAACTTCAACACAATGAATGTTAGCCACTTTAGTAACATTTTCTAAATTGCTTTTGAAGTATATAACTTGCATAGTTGGATACCTCTTGAAAAAACAAATCCAACGGTGCCTTATTCAAGTTTGTAGGTAAATTATAAGCTGAGATATTAAAGTGTGTGTGTCAGTTTATCATTTAAAACAGACATATAGAAGAAAAGGGTTTTGACCTATTCAGTTTTTGTGACCCTACCTACACACTCACGCAACTGTTGTTTCCACTGTCACCAAGGGATATTACCACTGTCACTGTCTAACTCAAGGGCAGATAACTCTGATATATATATATATATATATATATATATATATATATATATATATATATATATATATATATACACACATATATATATATACACACACATATATATATATATATATATATATATATATATATATATATATATATATATATATATATATATATATATATATATACACATACTCACACACACAGATATACACATCTCCACGCCCTGCTGTGATGATGTCAGACGCAGTGCGTGACTGCTCACGCTGTCTTGTCAGTGCGAAGGCCGCCGGCGTGGCTGCATTTTGACAAAAGAAGTCCCATTGGAAAGATGCAAAATTATCAATGATCTTGTCCTTGAAGAGTGATGAAAAACTATACATACATACAATAATGGGTGTTGAATGTACACATGCATTCATTATCATGTTGATCGCTCTGAATACTCCATAACAATAATTAAATGGTGTATGACAACGAAAACTGCCATCTATCGCCATTGAAATACCACATTACAGCATGCGATCTTCATAATTTTAGTATGAGATTGAATGCCAACTTAAATGGTTGAAAATTACAACACACACGTAAATATGGATGCTACATTTAATAATACATAGCGTAACAATGTAATAGGTCTTATAAAACGGTATTTACGGGTTTACTTACCACTTAGAATAGGCAGCCTGGTTCTCTTGTATAACAAGGGTTCCCGACTTGCCAGAAATGCAGAATGCAAAACGGGGTGGGAAAAACTATATGAAGTAATCGGTGTCTATTTTAACTCGATCTTGAAATAATCGAAAAATGTAACATCATGAGTACTCTAAATGTCATTAAATCAGAGACACAAAAACAAGAAAACGAAAATCACCGTAAAAACATCTTCGGTAAAGTTCGGCAACCGAACCAGGCTCAAAGACCCCCCTGCCATACGCCGCAAGGTACTCTATTGGCTGTAAATGACAATGACAGTTATCCCGAAACAAATCCCGAAACAACCACATAATCAAATGACAGTTATAAGAAGAAATAAATTGGAGAACTTGGTGACAACTGGCAAGATTGAGGAAAAAGAACAAGGAGAAGGTTGAAAAGTAAACATCTGGATGGCTTAGCTACATGGTATAGTGAAGACAAGAACACTGAGCTGATCCACGACTCTGGTGATCGTGTAAGAGGCGAAACATGGCCGCCCACGCTTATCGGCATGGCACGTGATGATGATAAATATATAATACTAAATATATATCCAGTTAATTTCTTATAAAGTTACAGTTTTTATCATTTGATGTCTGCATATCAGTGATGGTAACACATTATCTTTGTTCAATAGATCAGAAGATATCGTGTTTTGTGACAATCAGTGACCACAGATGTCTGTAAATCAGTGATCACAGATGCCTGTGTATTACTACTCGTACATACATGTATATACCTGACCTGAGATGTGTGTATGTAACGTCTGAGAGATAAGTGTTCATGTATCTCCCTGTGAATTATCTCAGATAGGTGGTCAGTCAGTTGTCACACTTGTGCAGACAGTTGCACTAATACTTATCTCAGAGAGGTGATCAGTCAGTCATCACACTTGTGCAGACAATTGTGTCACTAATACTTATCTCAGAGAAGTGGTCAGTCATTCGTAACACTTGTGCAGACAGTTGTCACTAATACTTATCTCAGAGAGGTGGTCAGTCAGTTGTCACACTTGTGCAGACAATTGTGTCACTAATACTTATCTCAGAGAGGTGGTAAGTCAGTCGTCACACATGTGCAGACAGTTGTGTCACTAATACTTATCTCAGAGAGATGGTCAGTCAGTTGTCACAATTGTGTCACTAATACTTATCTCAGAGAGATGGTCAGTCAGTCATCACACTTGTGCAGACAATTGTGTCACTAATACTTATCTCAGAGAGGTGGTCAGTCAGTCGTCACACATGTGCAGACAACTATCACTACTACTTATCTCAGAGAGATGGTCAGTCAGTTGTCACACTTGTGCAGACAATTGTGTCACTAATACTTATCTCAGAGAGATGGTCAGTCAGTCATCACACTTGTGCAGACAATTGTGTCACTAATACTTATCTCAGAGAGATGGTCAGTCAGTCGTCACACTTGTGCAGACAGTTGTGTCACTAATACTTATCTCAGAGAGGTGGTCAGTCAGTCATCACACTTGTGCAGGACAGTTGTCACTAATACTTATCTCAGAGAGGTGATCAGTCAGTCATCACACTTGTGCAGACAATTGTGTCACTAATACTTATCTCAGCGAGATGGTCAGTCAGTCGTCACACTTGTGCAGACAATTGTGTCACTATACTTATCTCAGAGAGATGGTCAGTCAGTTCTCACACTTGTGCAGACAATTGTCACTAATACTTATCTCAGAGAGGTGATCAGTCAGTCATCACACTTGTGCAGACAATTGTGTCACTAATACTTATCTCAGCGAGGTGGTCAGTCAGTTGTCACACTTGTGCAGACAATTGTGTCACTATACTTATCTCAGAGAGGTGGTCAGTCAGTTGTCACACTTGTGCAGACAGTTGTCACTAATGCTTATCTCAGAGAGGTGGTCAGTGAGTCATCACACTTGTGCAGACAATTGTGTCACTATACTTATCTCAGAGAGGTGGTCAGTCAGTTGTCACACTTGTGCAGACAATTGTGTCACTAATACTTATCTCAGAGAGGTGGTAAGTCAGTCGTCACACATGTGCAGACAGTTGTGTCACTAATACTTATCTCAGAGAGATGGTCAGTCAGTTGTCACAATTGTGTCACTAATACTTATCTCAGAGAGATGGTCAGTCAGTCATCACACTTGTGCAGACAATTGTGTCACTAATACTTATCTCAGAGAGGTGGTCAGTCAGTCGTCACACATGTGCAGACAACTATCACTACTACTTATCTCAGAGAGATGGTCAGTCAGTTGTCACACTTGTGCAGACAATTGTGTCACTAATACTTATCTCAGAGAGATGGTCAGTCAGTCATCACACTTGTGCAGACAATTGTGTCACTAATACTTATCTCAGAGAGATGGTCAGTCAGTCGTCACACTTGTGCAGACAGTTGTGTCACTAATACTTATCTCAGAGAGGTGGTCAGTCAGTCATCACACTTGTGCAGACAGTTGTCACTAATACTTATCTCAGAGAGGTGATCAGTCAGTCATCACACTTGTGCAGACAATTGTGTCACTAATACTTATCTCAGCGAGGTGGTCAGTCAGTCGTCACACTTGTGCAGACAATTGTGTCACTATACTTATCTCAGAGAGATGGTCAGTCAGTTCTCACACTTGTGCAGACAATTGTCACTAATACTTATCTCAGAGAGGTGATCAGTCAGTCATCACACTTGTGCAGACAATTGTGTCACTAATACTTATCTCAGCGAGGTGGTCAGTCAGTTGTCACACTTGTGCAGACAATTGTGTCACTATACTTATCTCAGAGAGGTGGTCAGTCAGTTGTCACACTTGTGCAGACAGTTGTCACTAATGCTTATCTCAGAGAGGTGGTCAGTGAGTCATCACACTTGTGCAGACAATTGTGTCACTATACTTATCTCAGAGAGGTGGTCAGTCAGTCGTCACACATGTGCAGACAGTTGTGACACTAATCCTTATCTCAGAGAGATGGTCAGTCAGTCGTCACACTTGTGCAGACAGTTATGTCACTAGTACTTATCTCAAAGAGGTGGTCAGTCAGTCATCACACTTGTGCAGACAACTATCACTAATACTTATCTCAGAGAGGTGGTCAGTCAGTTGTCACACTTGTGCAGACAGTTGTGTCACTAATACTTATCTCAGAGAGGTGGTCAGTCAGTCGTCACACTTGTGCAGACAGTTGTGTCAGTATACTTATCTCAGAGAGGTGGTCAGTCAGTCGTCACACATGTGCAGACAGTTGTGTCACTAATCCTTATCTCAGAGAGATGGTCAGTCAGTCATCACACTTGCGCAGACAGTTATGTCACTAGTAGTTATCTCAGAGAGGTGGTCAGTCAGTCATCACACTTGTGCAGACAACTATCACTAATACTTATCTCAGAGAGGTGGTCAGTCAGTATCACACTTGTGCAGACAGTTGTCACACTTGTGCAGACAGTTGTGTCACTAATACTTATCTCAGAGAGGTGGTCAGTCAGTTGTCACACTTGTGCAGACAGTTGTGTAACTAATACTTATCTCAGAGAGGTGGTCAGTCAGTTGTCACACTTGTGCAGACAGTTGTGTCACTAATACTTATCTCAGAGAGGTGGTCAGTCAGTTGTCACACTTGTGCAGACAGTTGTCACACTTGTGCAGACAGTTATGTCACTAATACTTATCTCAGAGAGGTGGTAAGTCAGTCATCACACTTGTGCAGACAACTATCACTAATACTTATCTCAGAGATGTTGTTAAGGTCCTAATGTGGTGTGGAATCAATCCTCATGAATAAATATATTACGGCCAGTTGTAGGTCATTGGTTTTACCTACAGATTTGCTAATATTTGGTGCAGACGATTGACACCTGATGCATATAATGATGATGATGATTGTTTGTCAATTACAGCCTCCAAAAGTCAGCTGTCAGACGAAGCTCTATCACCCAAACATTACAGAGCATGGAGAAGTCTGCCTCAGTCTCCTGCGACAAAATTCATATGATAGTATGGGTATGTCGTTTGCTTTTCTCTCAAGTATCGTTCTCTCAACAAGTATCGTTAGATTTTCTCTCAACATGTATCGTTAGACTTTGTCTGTTGGCGGTCTTCAACAACATTGCTCTTGTTGTTCAGTCTTGAAGTCTGTTTAAATTAACTTGCTCAGTCAACTAATGACATTACTGTAGCTTGTAGCATGTTTGCTGGATGTTGGGTAGCCTCTTTGAGCAAGAAAACCATGTTACAAGCTTCAGTAAACTGTTCAGTAAAGATGCTTAGAATTGGGCATCTCACCAAGATTAACCTTTATAATAGGTTATGTCACAATGCCATCTCGTGTAAAACGTCATCATGGCCGAATTGATAAAAGCGCTGATGGCAATGTAGCAGGTTCAACCCCACACTGTTCAGTTGGACTAAAATGTTGACTTCTTGTCCAATCCAATCCAATTTTTGAGAGATGTTCCGGCCCCGTTCAACCATCAAATTCTTGATTGATTATAGTTGGGACCCTTATGGTGTATGTTTCTCTTGCGTAGATATGGCTGCATATTTTCACTTCCTTGAGACTCAACCCCTACACCAGACAGCTGGACTAAACGGTTGACTTCTTGTCCTTGACTTGGGGACACAAATTTCAAGTACCTCAAAAGTCGGAGTGGGTTCGCCTGATGGTGAGGGACACTGGTAGTAAGAAAAGCTAATCCACACGCAAAATTCAGTCCAATGCACTCCCTAGTCAAATACTAATAGCAGCACATGTATGGACTATGCTTGAGTTCAAGAAAAGGGGGGGGGAATAAATTATATTGCACAACTATAACCGCAAGTGTACAACTTGACTTAAATATATCACGGAATGTAGCAATGCTATCAACTATATTACACAACTGTGATCTCAAGTTTAAAACTTCACGGAAATATATCACAGAATGTAGCAATGCTATCAACTATATTACAAATTTGTGGTCTCAGGTGTAAAACTTCAAGATGTAGCTAGAGAAGTTGATTATGACTAGAGGAGTTAGCAAAGTTGATCATGACTAGAGGAGTTAGAGAAGTTGATCATGACTAGAGGAGTTTGAGAAGTTGATCGTGTCTAGCGGAGTTAGTGAAGTTAATCATGACTAGAGGAGTCAGCGAAGGTAGAGACTAAAAGACAAGAGAATTGTACAACATGGTAGAAGATAATGCATTGTGTGGGGTCTGTATTGTCAGCTACAATGTAACTCCATTGATTCCACAGGTTGGGCTCCCACAAGGAAACTGAAAGATGTTGTCTGGGGATTAAATTCCCTGTTTACTGTAAGTTTCTCATTTTGTTTGTACTTAAATTAACACTTAATTGATGTGATAGATGTAAATACATTACATGAGAGCACTTGCATACATTACATGATAGATATGAATACACTACATGAATACATTATGAAAGATTTGCATAAATTACATGATAGATGTGAATATATTATTTGAAACGGTTTGCATAAATTACATGATAGATGTGAATACGTTATATGCGGTTTGCATAAATTACGTAATGGATGGAATTCGTCATATGTGGTTTGCAGAAATTACATAATACATGTGAATAAATAAATGATAAAGTTTACATAAATTACATGATACAAGTGAATACATTATATACATTTTGCATAAATTACATGATAGATGTGAATACATTATATGCTGTTTGCATAAATTACATGACGAATGTGAATTCATTATATGCGATTTGCATAAACATTAAGAAAGATGTGAATAATTTATACGAGCAGGTTTGTATAATTTACATGATAGATGTGAATACATTATATGGAAAGGTTTGCATAAATTACATGATGGATGCGAATACATTATATGATTGTTTTGTCCATCAAGAATGATGATGACCATTCATTTCATCCAGTGGGTTGAAAGTATGGAGCCCTGTTGAGTTCTAAGATGGCTGAATAAGACCTATTTTTGGCTTGAAAATTTTCTTTGACAATGTGGAAAGAATGCTTGATGTTCCAGGAGGAGGATCTGCAGTGGTTTTTCTGTCCAGCTTTTCTTCACAGATCTTGCAGTCCTGTTTGCTTCACAAGTGACTGCACCCTCGCATAATGATTATCCGCCACAAATTTTGGTCTTTGGCAGCAGTCTTCCAAGTGTCATGCATGAATTTCGAACAGCTTCAGTGAGGTTTTCAGAACAGTCTTTAAAGCCATTTTCCTCTGGCCGCCTGGGCGGGTTTTACGACAACGCAGCTCGCCGTAAAAAAAAAGTTTTGGGAGCCTGTGATCTGGCATGCGAGCAAGTGACCAGCCCAGTGAATCTGATTCTTCATTAGTAAGTGTGGATACTCGGCATGGACGCTCTTTCTAGGACTTCAGTTTTTGGGGTCTTGTCATTTAATCTTCAATAGCTTCCTAAGGCAGACTGTGTGGAAGGGGTTTTAAATTTTCCCTAGCGTGTCGCTGATAAACAGTCAGGTTTCACAAGCATATAGCAGTGGGATAATGCAACTGCTTTGTAGACTTCTTTTGCACACTTATTCCATTTCTGTCCCACACATTCTTGTACAGTCTGCCAAAGGCCACGCTGGCCTTGGAGATTCTTGCATTCACTTTGTCATCAGTTGTGGAAGCTTGTGGCACAGTGCTGCAAGAAGGTGAATTTGTCCACAACACTTAGTCTATGATCATTCACTTTGATATTCGGCACGGTGTGATTAATCTCTGTAGCTGGCTGGTATACATTATATACAGTTTGCATAGATTACATGACAGATGTGAATACATATATGCAGTTTGCATAAATAATATGACAGATGTGAATACGTTGAAAAATAATATGACAGATGTGAATACGTTACATGCAGTTTGCATAAAAAATATGACAGATGTGAATAAATCATGTTAGAGCTGTGGCTGAATGTTGCGACAGATCTGGAAAAATTTAAAGTGGAAAATGTGACCAACTGATATTACAGATGCAACTACATAGTAGCACATGTAGGGACTACATGAGACACGTATTATTTATTTTTTACTGTTGAATGATGTATTGTTTTACAAATTTTGTTTATTGGTTGTTTCGGATCTGTTGAAAGATGTATTGTTGTACAATGGTTTGATTGATTGGTTGTTTCAGGATCTGTTGAAAGATGTGATTGTTGTCACAATGGTTTGATTGATTGATTGTTTCAAGATCTGTTGAAAAATGTCATTGTTGTCACAATGGTTTGATTATTTATTGTTTCAAGATCTGTTGAAAAATGTGATTGTTGTCACAATGGTTTGATTGATTGATTGTTTCAGGATCTGTTGAAAGATGTGATTGTTGTCACAATGGTTTGATTGATTGATTGTTTCAGGATCTGTTGAACTTTGACGATCCACTCAATGTGGAAGCAGCAGAACTCTATGCCAGAGATAAGGTGTGGCATTTTATTTTTTCCTGTCATTTGTTTTCCCTTTTTTTAATTTTTCCCTTTTTGGGACTTTCTCTGTCTGTCATTTGTACCCTAATTTTGGCACTTTCTCTGTCTGTAAAAAATTTTTTTTTTTTTTTTCCCCCCCTTTTTTATATTTTTGGGGCCACTTTCTTTTTTTCTGTCTTTTACAAATTCTGCCATTTTATTTTTGTCTTTTTCCTTTTTTTTTGTATCCCTAAACTTTTCTTTCACTTTTTTTTTTGCTAGAGGTACAAATTTTTCTATATTCTGTCTCTTTCACTAAACTTCTGTCTTTTACTGTTTTTTTCGCTAGCAGGTAAAAGTTTCTCTATTTTTGTCATTTTCACTAAACTTCTGTCTTTCTACTTGTTTTTTTTGCTAGAGGTACAATTTCTCAAATTTTTCTGTCTCTTTCACTAAACTTCTGTCTTTCTACTTGTATTTTTCGCTAGCAGGTACACAGTTTCTCTATGTTTTGTCATCTTTCCTAAACTTCTGTCTTTTACTTTTTTTTTCGCTAGCAGGTACACAGTTTCTCTATGTTTCTGTATCTTTCACTAAACTTCTGTCTTCTACTTGTTTTTTCGCTAGCAGGTACACAGTTTCTCAAATTTTCTGTCATCTTTCACTAAACTTCTGTCTTTCTACTTGTATTTTTCGCTAGCAGGTACACGGGCTGGGGTACACAGTTTTCTTTTTCTGTCTCTTTCACTAAACTTCTGTTTTTTCTACTTGTTTTTTTCGCTAGCAGGTACACAGGCTAGCAGGTACAAAATTTCTCTATGTTTCTGTCTCTTTCACTAAACTTCTTCTTTCTACTTGTTTTTTGGCTAGCAGGTACACAGTTTCTCTATGTTTCTGTCATCTTTCACTAAATTTTTCTTCTACTTGTATTTTTCGCTAGCAGGGTACACAGTTTCTCTATTTTCTGTCATCTTTCACTAAACTTCTGTCTGTCTACTTGTATTTTTCGCTAGCAGGTACACAGTTTCTCTATATTTCTGTCATCTTTCACTAAACTTTCTACTGTATTTTTCCTAGCAGGTACACAGTTTCCTATATTTCTGTTCTTTCACTAAACTTCTGTCTTTTTACTTGTTTTTTTGCTAGCAGGTACACAGTTTCTCTATGTTTCTGTTATCTTTCACTAAACTTCTGTCTTTCTACTTGTATTTTTCGCTAGCAGGTGCACAGTTTCTCTATGTTTCTGTTGTCTTTCACTAAACTTCTTTCTGCCTGTTTTTTCGATAGCAGGTGCCCTGTTTCTGTCTATTTGTGCCTTGTCTCACCTCAATTTTTTTCTTTCTACCTGCTTCTTCTTCTAGCAAGCTCTCTGTTTCTATCTCCCCCCCTCCCCTTTCTAACTGCAGCAATCATGATTTATGTTATATCATGCTTATATTTTGCATGCAACACAATGTATATTAGATCATGGCTAAGTTAGGTCATACTTTGTTACATCATAGGTAAAGTTAGGTCATACTTTATGTCAAATTGTGGCTTAAGTTACTTCATATTTTAAAAGTCGCTTAAAAGTCGACAGGGTCGACTTCATTGCACCGGGTTTTATCCCATATGCGGCGGAAAGTGTCGCACAAAGCACGAACTCCGTAGCTTTTAGCGACGACCCACAGGAGTCTCCGAAATATTTAATTCAAAAACCGAAGGGCGCGGGCCGGAATCGAACCCACAACCTTCGGAGCATGAGTCAAACGGCTTGACCACTTCGCCACAGAGACAGAGACTTCATACTTTGTTAGATTATGGCTTAAATTAGGTTATACTTAATGTTAGATCACG